>PVJA010010251.1:0-58546 GCA_004027025.1 Myocastor coypus
TTTTTTTTTTTTTTTTGTCTTTTTGAAACAGAGTCTTGCTATGCAGTTCAGGCTGGCTTTGATCTCACTTTTGTAGCCCAGGCTGGCCTTAAACTCACACCGATCCTCTTGTCTCAGCCTCCCAAGTTCTGGGATTACAGGCGTGAGCTACCACGCCCAGCAATCTTGTTAAATTACTGACAATTTAAGAAGGTTAAAACATTTAGTTTTGCCTTAATATAAAAAAAATTCTCAAGAAAAATTAGAAGATCAGTGACTCATTTTGTGTGATGCTGGAGATCAAACCCAGAACAACGCCCCCACCCCCACCCCGTTCTCTGCAAGTGCTCTGAGCTGAACCAATTCTCCTACTTCCCTCAGTTACCTTAGGTGAGGGACATTAACCTGACCTGTCACCATGCTTAATTTGTTAATCTACCTTTGGGGGAGTCTGGGAATCTTAAGAATATTCTTTAAGGCTTCCAGCCATCAATAATAGCATCAAGCCGGGCGTGATGGCTCACGCCTGTAATCCCAGCACTTAGGAGGCTGAGGCAGGAGGATTGGTGCGAGTTCGAGACCAGCCTGGGCTACAAAAGTGAGCTCAAGGCCAGCCTTAACTGCATAATGAGACCCTGTCTCAAAAAAAAAAAAATAATAATAGTATCAATTTATACATCTAATCTAAAGGGAATAGAGATGACTCAAATACTTTCACTTCAGTGCACCAGTGTCATTTGTCCAGAGTTGCCTCTGATGAGACCACCACGTTCTTATTACTTCAATTGCCAGGTCACTAAAATTTGTCTTCCCTGGTTGACTGTTCCTATCATGAACATAAATACTTTGTGGCTAATTTTGGCAGCTTATCCTCAAAGTACCTCTGAAATTCACAGTGGGACCAACTCCTATGACTGCTGGGAACAGTCAAGCGTTTGGCTATTATTATAGGAACCATTGATAATTCTTGCTCCAGTTAACTCCCCAAATCTATAATGATGGCTTGTTTTGTTCTTTTTGAATTGCTACTTACAACTTGTTTCTAAGAAGCATTTGAATGGAATGCGGTAGAGAAATAAATGTAAGTTTACTTGGAGGAAATTTCTAATAAATATGGCCTACTAAGCAAATAGTCTAAGAAAAGTAAAAGAAATGTTATGAACATATATATTTTAACAACTAAATGAGTTAGAGAAGAAATTCTTAGAATAAAGTATTTAACTGTCATTTATTAAAAATTTATTTCTTTGGAAAGACACATGCAAAACACTAAATCTATTCAGATTAAAGACAGATGGTTTCCAGCTGGTCTTTTTCTTTTTTTTTTTTTTAGTACCAGGGATGGAACTCAGGACCTTGTACTCACCAGGCGAGCACTTATTCCACTGAGCTATCTCCCTAGCCTGGTTTCAAGTTTTGATGCAAACCTAAAGGTGAGGTATTCGATTTGAATAAAGGATAAAATATATTTAAGTTAGTCTCAATTCAATATTCACTATAAGGAGTTTACCATTTTCATCATTTCATTTATGTTGTCTTTTTTGAAAGCTCGTGGAGACTCCCAGAACTTTCAACTTGGCAAAATCTATGGAGATTCGGTCAAATAGCTCAGAGGATTAAATCACCTGCAAGTAGGTACCGGGGCAGGAGGTTCGGTCCTTGGGCCTGCCTGCTGTGCCATCCCTGCCCCTGGGGTGCTCTGAGACTACAATTGAGACTGGGTATGTAATGCATGCCTGTAATCCCAGCTCTTGTAAGGCTGTAAACAGACGAATCACTGAGACCCTGAACACCCCGTTTACCCTTCCCTAAATTAAAAAATAAATAGTAAAAGTAAAAAGTTAAAGAATTTATGAATATTGTGCAAGGCATAACTCCCCATTTATTCATGGTGCTTCTTAAAACTACGGATCCAGGCTGGTTGTGCAGAGAATACACTTGTGTTGAAAAGAAGTGGTCTGCACAACTTGAATTTTTAACGATTCAAGGTACACATTTTAATTGTTTTTGCTTTATAAATTAGTAAATGGAGTCAAGTAAGTTTCTACAAATGTTGGCCACAGAATAATGAAATATTGAGTACTTTATGTTTGATATTTTCTGGATATTAAAACCTTGTCAGGTGGAAAGTTGGAAATATTATCTGGTCATTTCTGGCTCTCTCCTTATTCATTGTAAAATCTCCTTTAATTTGGTATCATTACACTTTGCTTTTGTGGGATGTGACTTCAGCCATATCCAAAAATTCTTTGCCTACCTTAATGTCTTAAAGTGTTCCCCTTACACATTAATATTTGTTTAGTTTCACACTTTCAGGTCTGACATTTAGGTTTCTGAACCTTTTGACTTGAATTTTATGCAAGGTGAGAGGTAAAAGTCGTTTTTCAGTCAGCTGCATCAGAATATACTACAGATTTGGCATCAGCCTTTATTTAAGAAGCTTTCCTTTAGCCAGTTACTTTCCTGATGGTTTCATCAAAACTTGGTTGAGTATTTTTGGAGTTCTCTGCTTGGTTCCTTTTCCTTATGGACCTTTTCATGTCAGTGCCGTGTCCTCTGGGTTATTACAGATTGTAGTAGTATAGTTTGAAGCCAGGCATTGCAGTGCCTACAGTTTTTGTCTTGTACAGCAGAGCTTGGGGTATTCTCTGTGTTTATATTGATTCATATGAGTTTATAGCAGCTTTATTTGATTTTAAGAGTACAATATTGGAATTTTGATGGAGCTGGCCCTGAAATTATAGATCATATATCATATATAATATATCATATGTATTATATATCATATATATATATATATATATATATATATCTCAGTATCTCTTAATATGTGAACATAAACTTTCAGTGTTTTGCTTCCCTCTTCTATATATTTCAGTGTTGTTTTAAAATTGTGTTGTGGACATTTTTCACATTTTTAGTTATCATATATGTTGCAATTTTATTGAATTCATTATTCAGCTGCCTTTTTTAGAATTTTCTGCATACAAAATTATTGCAATAATCATATTTTAACATTTTTCATTCTAATTACAATCTTTATTTGTCTTCATTTAATTTACTCTGACAAATATTTCCTTTGTTTTTTAGTATATGTGCTGCCGAAGTGCACACACTTTCTTTTTTTTTTTTTTTTCAGTTAGTAAAGGTAGACATATTTGTCAGTTATATATCTTACAGAAATGTTTCTGATTAATTTTTCTTTTTTGTATTTTCAGGAAAGAGGCTATAGGATGTTCAGTGTCTCACTACAAGATCAGACTCAGTGATTCACCTATTTACAGCCTCCCAAGCGCTGTGATTACAAGTGCACCCCCACACCCAATCTCAGTTGCATCTCAGTGTACCCCAGGGGCGGTGCCAGCACAGCACGTGTGCCTGCTTATAGGTGCTTTAATATGCAGAGCTATTTGGCCAGCCCTAAAATGCTTTTCATGTAGCTTTCTGAGTTACACTTTTTTGTTTTATTGAGCTGTGTTCCTTCTACATTCAATTTCTTCAGTGAAATTTTCCTGATGTATTTTGACAAATACTGAATGTACTCACTCATTTCTACAAGATAAAACAATTAACCTCATGTAGTATTTCTCACTAGATTCCAGGAAGGGTAAAGAGGTGCATAGGAAGAGAAAGGATATGGGTACCAAAACACAACTAATGAGGAGGAATTGCTTCTAGTATTACATAGCATACTAGGACACCTACAGCCAACAATAATTTGTTAGATAGTTCAAAATAATTCTATTTTTGCCAACACATTAAAATTATAATTGAGATGATATACATGTTAATTATTCTGGTGTGAAGTGTATATATAAATAGTGAACAAATAATACTGCACAACATTATGAGTCAAATACAATTTTAAATAAAAGAAAAATTGGTTACATAATATAAATATTGCTTTTTCTGTTCTCTCATAATTTTCTCCTATAATAAAAACATGGTTTATGGTGTAGAAATCTTTGTGATTTTGCCTAAAACTCAATTGTTTATGAAACTGCACATTTTTTCTGAAGAAAGTTTGCATCTACTTTTCTGGTGTTATTTCACATCTAATTTTAGTTTTTATCCACCTACAGAACTCAACAGTTGTATAGAAACCTCTTTAATTTATATTCTCTTTTAATATGCCTTCAACATTATATATAATGTTAAGTATGCCACAGTATGCATCAGTCCAGACCTACCATTATTCTGATTCAGGATATAGTGCTGCCGATACAGGCAGTTGTAGGTAAATTCAGATTTTCCAAGTAGTTTTGACAATTGGGTTTGCTGAAATGAACTAACATTGACAGATTGACAGGAGGAAGAAGCCACGTAAAATTACTCATATAGTCAGGAGCTACACACACAGACCACATTAAAGCAAGGTAGATGACTGAGCGTAAGGATCCTCTCAGCAGGGGAGAAATGAGTGGTAGGAGTGGCCTTAGATACTTTAGGAGGAGAAAATTATATTATTTTGGGGGAAGAAAATGCACCTAAAAAAGAGACAGTGCCTTGAAACAAAATTCTCCTAGGTGTCAGGTGCCTTATCTGATTTTCTATCTCTTCTGTTTTATGAGCTTAATCCTTATGGTTAATAAAAACTCAATGGGAGAACTAAGAGAAGCAGTGTTTCTCTTTGTTAGATCCAATCTTTAGGTGTGTGTTACAGCTTCAGGACTATTTCCCCAGTTGCTGCTATTTGGGTGCTTTGAATTTGGAATACAAAGTAAGTTTTTTTGTTTGTTTTTTGTATTTTTAAGGAAGGGTCTACAGGGTGTTCACGGTCTCACTACTACACTACTAGACCTGACTGTTATGGTTTATGTCTAGTTGTCCCCCCAAAGCCTCATGGAGTCATTGGGTGGGGACTTCTACAGTTTGAGACTTGATCCATGATCCCTGGGATTATAGGTTTTAGTACTGATGGGATTATGGGTGGAAGTACTTCTGGAATTATAGGTGTAGCCTAGGGCGGGAGCTAAGGCGGACAGCCTGAATGTAATATAAGGAGAGACAGAGAGACAGACCGGAGCTCTAGCTGTTGCTGTTGCTCTGCTGCCGTGTTGGTTGGCTACCTCTGCCACCATTTTGTTGCTGTTCCGTCACTATGAACTGGATGCACTCTGCTCTGCTCCACTCAGCCTTGGGCCAGCCGAATATGGACTGAAACCTCCACAAACTGTGAGCTAAATAAACCTTTCCTTCCTTCATTTTGAGTGTTGGGTATTTGTTCCAGCAACGAGCAAAAAGTAACTAAGACACTGACTCATAGTAATCCTCTTGTTTACAGCATCCCTAGAGCTGGCATTATGTTTGTGCACCACCATGGGCAGTCTTTTTTTTTTTTTTTTTAAGTAAGGTGTTTTTTTTTTTCTTTGTTTCATATTCTCTTTTATTGTCTTTTCCCTTTCTTTCTTTTTAAATTTTAAGCAAACACTCACTTGAGAGAGAGTATAGCCATAATCTCTATGACGTTAGAAGCAGTGAATTATCAGAAGACCAGAATGACAGGTATTCAAAGCATGGTTTAAGTATTACACATTACTATCCTCACTGTATATGCTTAGTTCACTGATATCAGTATATATAGTTAGAGTGTAAATTCTACGTATTACCTACTGCCTTCAAAAACCTATTGGAGATTTTCATGACTATGTCTTAACCATCTTTTGTACATAAATACATGGTTTAGTCCCTGCATGTTTCCTAATTATTCTCCTAGCTCTCTCTTCATTGTTTAATCTTTAAATTCTCGTTTTCCATTTAACTATATTGTACCTTTCCATTTTTTATTTCTTCTTTTGAGTTCTTATATTAGGGAAATTATATGATATTTACACAAAAAGGCCATAGAAGTTTAATGCCACAATTTTGTAAAGGGTTGAGTTCCTAAATCTCTACATAAGCATGCATAACTGATTTTTTTTTTTTTTTACATTCCATAGGGGTTTTAAAGTTTAGAAAATCAACAGCTGATGCCAAATATCTGTTTCGTGTATGTCTGAGACATTTGATATATAGAAAGATAGTGATACTACACTCAAATGCCTAAGTTACAGGGAATAATATTATTAAGTTTCTCTTCTGGATGGTTAGCAACTTAAGTGGGCAGTCAAAATAATTAGAGGGAAAAAAAGTACAGCCAATATTTTGGCTCTAGCCCTTCAAAGGCAGTGAGAATATAGGACACAAAAGAACCAGTACTGTAACAGCAATAACTCAGTGGAGTCCCAAATTTCCTGCTGAAGGAGATTATGGGGCCACAGAGGAAAGGGATCGATGATGTACAGTGTGCCTAATGAGAATCACCTAGAAAGAAAACATTCTCTCAGGCTTGCACAGAAAGCAAAATCATAAAGCAATGGCCATTATCCAGATGGTGGACACTGACAAAAGTTCTGCAAACCACAGTACATGGTCCCAGAGTAAATCCTGAGAGGACATGACTGACCTTCTTAGATACAAAAGCTTCATATTTATTGTGACATGGGTCTTGCTTTATCTTGGTCTTAAGCAGCCAGCAGAAAAGTCTAACCATGATATATAAAAACGAAGTACATATTAATATGTTGAATTGTAAAAGGCTTAAGTCAACAGCTGCCAGATGAGCTGATAGTCCACTACTGTTATGGACTATTGGACTACATACATAGCTACTTTCTCTTTGTGCAATTAAAGATCTGTACTAATGATGTTTAGAAAAGAAATCATGTCTGCATCTTGTATTCTGAACAACTATGACAAAGACAACATTATGAAATGTATTAATTGTAAAGTAATAATAATAATAATAATAATTTTTTAAAAAGCAAAGGTATCTTGAGGCATCATTTGAGCTCTAATATAGTTAAGGAAATTTGAGGTGCATGAATGAGATCGATACACTTTATATCTCATTGCTTATCCAACAATGAACAAGGTTTTCCAAGTACTTTTTGAGACTATTCACATCATTCAACACTGCTGAACTAGTGGTAAGATCAGTACACGCCATAGCAACAGTCAGTGCTTTTGAGATGATGGTCCTCAGCTTCACCTTCCTCCGAACTACTCCTCACTATCGAATCTGTATTTGGTGAATGTTACTATGAACATGACAAGTGCGCCATAGTTTCCAGTTACCATTGGAAGATTCTGAAAAGTTGGGCCAATTTATGAGACTGTGTTTAACCTTGGCCCACTTTCAATCTCAGTATTATATGATTTACTTTTCTTGGGAGGGGAATGTTTTCTTGGAATTGAACTCAGGATTTTATGTTTGCCAGGTAGGTGCTGTGCCACGGAGCTAAATCCCGGCAATTCACTTTTGCTGTTCTCTGTGTTCCAACTATGCTAACATGTGTTCTCTATTAACTAACTGATTACAAGCAGGATAATTAAGTTGAGAAATTAATTTCCTCTTAAATTTAACAATAAACTATATTTGAAATGATTTTAATTTGTCATTATTCCCTCATTATTTTAGTTACTCTCATTATATGCTGTACCTGTTTTAAAATGCATTCCATTTGTCATCTAGTGAGATATTCTAATTTTGGATTACATGTTTTGAAACTACTGGAAAACCAAAGTTAAAATAAAGTATTTTAAAAGAATTATTCTAAAATAAAACGTGTTAACTTGACAAAATTCTTTAAGAACTAAAAATCTCAGACCAGTGAGATAGCTCAGCAGACTAAGCACCTGCGTGGGCAAGTGCCAGGACCAGAGTTTAATCACTGACCCCACATCCAATACTGGCACCGCCCATGAGTAGGCGGGGCCAGCCACTGAGTCCAGGTGCTGGTGGCACATGCCTGTAATTCCAGAGCTGGAGAGGCTGAAATCAGGAGGACCACAATGAGTGTGAGCTGCACAATGAGATGTTGTGCCAGATACATTAGAAAGAAAACAAAACAGAACAACACCTAGAAAGCTCACCTATAATATCACTTTCATTTACTGTGTTAGCCTTTTAGTAATCTTTAGAAATATCATCAGCTTAATTCTAAATAATAGTATATATTAATATAACTTGTTAAAATATTTGTCATTTTACTATTTAAATCACTGAAAATTGACTAAGATTTCTGGAGGATATATCAGGGACAATTGAACAGAAACTTTTTAATCAAACTTTTAATATTATCATCCAGGACAGTAATATTAATAAGACCTACTGACTGCTCCCTCATGGCCCACCATGGTGACATAGACTTTACTTAATTTACTTCAAGCTCATTATTATGTAAATATTCCAGCTTTATTTATTATTCAAATGTATTAAAAGAGACTTATTCCCTAACAAGCACTATATTCATTTAATGACATTCAGAGTATTTATTCTTTATTGATATTATTTTGTTTTGATCAATAAAAAAAGAATAGAGGCACATAACATTCGCTTTCAGTCCTATGGTACAGCTAAAATGAAATTACAGTTTGTCTAATTCCATTTTCAAAGTTTTTTACAGGCAATTCTAACAGAGAAATACCAGAATAAAATAAATTCTGCCTTTCCTTTTGTACTTGATGGTGGCTCTTTTGTTTCTTTTTGGAAACTTCTTCCAGTGGCCTTATCCCAGTATGATCCATGTTGAGATGGTAAAGCACCAGAGTGTGAGAACCAGCAGTTTAAACCAAACAACTCCAGCCATCAGCAGTCAACAAAGACCAGAAGCAGAAGCTTAGCAGGCAGTAACCCCAACCTACAGTGTCCAGAAGAAGGGACCAGAATCGTAATGGCCAGTGGTACCTGTGGCTAGTATGTGGTAACGTCAGGACCGTTAACAGAGCTGCACTTGGCCAATTCATGATTTCCCTCTGAAAGGAGAAAAAGAACCACAGGGTGGATAGCAACAGGTGAAACCAAAAGCATTTATTTGTCTATGTATGTTTTAATGTGGTTGAGATAATATGATTGAGAGGTACACAGCTATATGGCACTTTTCAGTTATTGAAATAGATACCCAAAATGGTCTCTCTCTCGTTCTCTCTCTCTCTTGCTCTTGCTCTTGCGTTGTCTCCTATGAGTACAGATACTAAAACCTTGTGACTGGAGACCCTTGAGTTATTTTTCACACATATCTAGCACACTTATTTAAGAAAAGAACATCTATATGCATATAAGCCATTGGAAGAGTAGAGGTAAATATAATTGTTACAACAAATTTGGACTATCACATACTTTCCAGATTTCAATCATGAATTTTGTAAGAATTTGGGCAGAATTTTTTTTTTTTTTTTTTTTTTTTTGAGTCTGTAAGAATTGCATGGAAGGCTTGGGTTAAAAAGCAGCCTCTGAAATTAAAAGCAAATTTGGACTTAATTCTTGTGATGTAGTGTCTAAGTTCATTGTAAAATTATCAATGTTCTAATTGTCTTTATTTTTTTCTCATTCCTCTTGTCATTCTTTTTCATCAGCATATTTCTTTGTTCTCTCTATCCTTCCCTCTTGTCTTTATTTTATTTGTTTTCTTTGTATTTATAATGTGAGTCCAATAACTCACACAATTGTTTTTTTGTTTCTTTCTTTGTTTGAATTGTGAACCAGCAGAGGGGCAGCACAAGCACAGGACAAAAACAAAACAAAACGAAACGAAAAACCCTAATTACATTTTCTTGCATTCTGTTTACTGATATTTTATATAAGTGTTTTATGTTTACAACTACATGATCTATTGAAGAAAAAATGGACTTTCTTTCGGAATAAGCTCTGTATTGTTAACATAAAATGTAATGAATATATTCCATTTCTCTTTTTTATGTAAGATTTTAAGTGAGAAGTAGTATTTCTTTCTCTAATGTTTGGAAAACTTTGCCGGTAATATCATCTGGTTTTAGAATTTGTCAGAAAGTGTTTAATTATAACTGTTAATTACATAAAATGCACAAAATGACTCATTATTTCTTATGTACAGTTTCCAGTGGGTGTCTTTCACTAGACATGTCGCTTTCATCTAAGTAGTGTATTCCTCTCTGCAGTAGAGTTCGCCCTCTACGTGCTTACAGTGTCTGTCGCCCTTGTGACATTGTCCACTACGTCATTCAGAGCAACTTCATGGTTTTATTTAGCTTTTTGCTGTTTTCTTCAAAAATTCGTTAAAAGGGTATCTTCTATTGGTATTAAAACTTTGTCTGCATGGATTTTCTTCCCTATTTGCTCATTGTCTTTACTTTAAAATTCTGTCTTTTCTATTTTGCTTGGCTGACTTGGTTTTGTTTTGTTTTCTGTGAGTTTTGGAATGAAACCAAGGCCTTGTGGATGGCAGGAAACTTTTTACCCCTGAGTTATAACTGCAATACATATTTCTTTTTAGTCTGACTTAATATGGATATGATGCTTTTTTTTAAACTTTTCTTTTACATTTATTTTAATGTTGAGTTTACAGTATTGATTTTAAGTCTGTCATATTTTCCAACAGAAACTTCGTCATCATCATCATCATCATCATCAAAATTAATATTAACAGTTGATTTCTCTGGCAGATACCAAGTTCTCCAAATTTTATTCTTTGATGTTTTCATCATCTAATTTTAAAAAATATGTCATAATTTTATTTTTAATTTCCTCCTTAAGCCACAGGTTCTATAGAATAGCACAATAATACCTTTAAAATATTATATATATATATATATATATATATATATATATATATATATGACTTTTCAGTGTCTTCTAATATTAGTTATAGAAATTTTTGTACAAATTATTGTGATTCTTAGTGACTATTTTATAAGCATACAGATAATATAGTGTATTTATAATCTTTCTTTGTCTGTTTTTTCAATGTGGTGGTTTATAAACCTATTTGTTGCAATTTGTGCAGTACTGTTTGTGATGGATGACTACCTGATGGTCAGCTTCTTACACCCAACTGAATTAAGCTAGTGTAGTGCTGCGTGCAGGAGCCCACCTGAGGGCTGTTGCCAGCAGCATGAAAGACACAATAGGAGAAGCTGCCAAATCACCATTAGGGATGCTGTTCCCAGAAGCTGTTGAAGCTGTTGGAAGCTGATAGTTCTCCTGGGCTGTTCTGCTGAGGCCCTCATTATGCTGACTTGCATGATATACTTTGCAGGGGCTTTGGTGCTAGTCTTGAGCATCATCTTTTTGGCTCCAGAGTGGAAGATGGTCCATTGCTCATCTTCATCAAGAAGCTTGTTACGTTGGCTTTCCTGATTGGAACTTGGCTTTCCTCATCACTGCAGGAGCTTGGGACCTCACTGTGGCTGAGGACAGCCGTGGCACTTTGCGGGGAGCTCTGGTGCTTACCTTGAACGTTGCTCTCTAGCTCCAGTACAGATCCCTCAGTCTCCTACCACAGATGCATCATCCCACTGGCATAGACTTCCTAGCTTCCACCACTGACCTTGGGCCTTTCCAGCACAGGTCCCTCAAGTGAACCTGGATGATACTTGGCCGTAGGCTCTAGGCCTCCAGGTGGACTTGTTGGAGGCATTGCTATGAATTCCAGGCCTTCAGCCAGATTCTCTAGTGTTTGGTGTGTGGACACATTTCCTGTATTTGTTGTATATAATTCCTTGAATGACTTATTACAAAATATTATAAATTATGCCCTGTTATTTTATTGCCTTCCTTGTGAAAGAACCCCAAACCACAATACTGTTGTTCTTACATCTAATATTTACATTTATTTTCTATTGATATATTCTTGTAATTCTTAAAGCATTCCTATGATTGCATATTTGGGTATTTTTCCTTTGTGATTTTTGACTTTTGGCTTGTGAACATTAAAGGCATATTATTACATAAGCACACATTTAGTATTACTTAATGATTCATTGCTCTGTACAAGTTTGATGTTTTGTATTTAGTGAAGTTGCTTGCTCTGAAGTCGACTCCTGTGGTATCAGCATTTCATCTCATCTACTCATTTTCCCTTTGTACTTTTGATCATTTTGTGCCCAGTGAGACTACAGTACTTTTATTCAAAAAATAAACATATCATATATTACGCTACTTATAAGTAGTATAAAGTTAGATGATGATGATGGTGATTATGATGATGATGATGGTGATGATGATGACGATGATGATGGTGATGGTGATGATGATGACGATGATGATGATGATGGTGATGATGATGATGATGATGATGATGACGATGATGATGGTGATGGTGATGGTGATGGTGATTATGATGATGGTGATGATGATGACGATGATGATGATGACGATGATGACGATGATGATGATGATGATGATGATTTAGTACCTGTATGTTGAACTCACGGCCTTGTGCTTGCCAGGTAGATGCTGTGCTGCTGAGCTACTTCTCCATCTAAAGTTTGCTTCTTTTCAAAGCTTCTAGTTTAAAAAAAAAAATACTAGGCAATTTACTGTTTTTGTAAATTTGATGAATTTTTGTCTAATTCACTATTCTTTTCAATATCCTTTTGTTGTCTTAGTTTGACTTATGCTAGTGTGAATGTGAAGAGTTTAGAATTATCAGTTTGCTGATGATGGAAATGTAACCTTTGAGATTAAAATAGTTTAATAGAGCCTCAAAATAGGAAGCACGGAGTTAACTTAACCGAGAAATTTTACTCCCAGATAAATACTCATCAGAAGTGCAAAAAATATGCTAGTTCAAAAGCTAGTGCAAAAATGGCCATTGCAAGATTAATCAAGCCGGGCGTGGTGGCTCACGCTTGTAATCCCAGCACTTGGGAGGATGAGGCAGGAGGATCAGTGCGAGTTCAAGAACAGCCTGGGCTATAGAAGTGAGCTCAAGGCCAGCCTGAGCTGCATAGTGAGACCCTATCTCAAAAAGGCAAAAAAAAAAAAAGATTAATCATAATAGCTCCAAGAGAAACAACACAAGTGCCCAGCTAATTAATGGACAAATATAATGTATTTCCACAGAGGGTTATTCAGTAATAGAGAAGAATGGTTTCGAACATGCTACTGCCACCTCAGTGGACTTTTGAAACACTGTGCTAAAAGGTAGAAGTCAATCACAAAATACTTCACTTTGTACTACTCCATTCATAAGAAAAAATAAATAAATAAATAAATAAATAAATAATTTTTAAAAAGCAAATGCACACAGAGGGACAGTAGATCTGGAGGTAGTAGAGGGAACAATGGAAAGTGACTGCCAGTGGACATGGAGCTTCCTTTGGGAGTACAGGAAGCGTTCTCAACATGCAGTGATTGTTGCTGTATTCTATTCATGTGCTAAAAGACACTGAAATGTAACCCTAAAGAGGAATTGTTATGCTGTGCAAATTATATCTCAATAAAACTGTTAACCATAAAATTATATCCCCCGGGGTTATTACGAGCAATTTGATTTTATGAGAGCTAAAGGGGATCATAGAATATTTTCTTTTTTTTTTTTTTTTTTCATTTTAGGTGGTTGGAGAGCAGTTCAAGAAAAGAACAGTTCAGACAACTTTCAAAAATGGTAGAGCGAGACAGAAGTTGTCTGCATTTGTCCTGAGGCAGTTGTATCACACTGTGCTCAAACAAATTCTAGTCCACCTGAGATAATGTTCAGGGAGACACATTTCTGCTGTTACTCAGGCAGTATTGATGGTGAATTTAGGAAGAAAATTTAGCATATGAACTGGTTTATTTGGGATTGACATTTTACTATGTTAGTGTGCATATTTTTAACATGGATTTATTCCCAAGTTGCTAATTTGTGTCTTTCAAATAAATTGTTTTTGTCATTGTAAGTGTGCTTAAATGTAGTTGTACTGGAAAATCATAGGCTGTCTTCAGACCATGAATTCTCTGTACTACTAAAATCACTGTCCAAATATTACAACTGAACATAGCCTTGGGGAAGGTGAGAGAAGACAGAGTGAGAGAGAGAGAGAGAGAGAGAGAGAGAGTGAGAGAGAGAGAGAGAGAGAAACAGACAGACCGACAGACAAACAGACAGACCGACAGACAGACAGGCAGGCAGGCAGGCAGGCAGACAGACAGACAGACAGGCAGGCAGGCAGGCAGGCAGGCAGGCAGGCAGGCAGGCAGACAGACAGACAAAGAGTTACAGAGAAATAAGAAGAGCAGCAGAGACAGAGAAACAGCAGCTCACAAGCTTGCTCCTCCCTCTCAGGCACCAAGCCTCCAGCTCTCCTTCATCACACAGCTAATCAAAACCTCCCCTCTTTCCCACTCTCATACGTATCTCTTGTCAGCAAGATCTGCAAATTACCCTCTAACCATTCAATTCACATCTTGTAGTACTTAATGTCTGTCTTTTTTGTCTTTTCTGCACATTAGTTCCTGCCAAAGGTTTTCTTTGAAGGGAGAACAAAATACACTCTGGACACTAAGGAAGGCCAGATTTAATTCCATCTTCAAAATGTTAAAAAGCGATGAAATTACATTTTCCTCATTTTGGGTCAGAGTCCCTGGAAGACAGGAAAGTCTCTAATCCACATAGACAATGCCTTCATCCACACAGGAAAATCAGGTCTAAGCAGAGTCCTGTGACACCTCCCAGGGTTCTAACTGGGAGTGAACTAAGAATATATGTAGTGTTGAGGGGTATTTTATTTTATTTTTTTAAATTTTTTTTCTTTCTTGGCAGGTCTTAATTGCCTAGTTAAAAATTAAAAATGGTTTTGAAGTCTTCTTGGAACCATTATCACCACTAGTAAATAATATTTTGAGAAGCAGGGAGTCAATGAATCATAAACAGATGGATTGAATTTCTAGTATAAGACTTACAAGTTTTAAAACTTAGCAATATGCCATTTCCCGCTATTTTGAAACTTGAACTAAAAAAAAGTTACTTCAGGTTTTGGGCTGATGTCAATTTTTCCCAGATATTGCTGTGCTTTTAATAAGAATCTCAAAGAAGTCACTGTTCTGACTTGGTTGAAGAAATTTTATATACCTCTTCATTTTCCTGTCAATTTTCTATCTATCTATCTATCTATCTATCTATCTATCTATCTATCTATCTATCTATCTATCTATCCATCTATCCGTCCATCTATCTACCTACCTACCTACCTGCCTACCTATCTACCTATCTATCCATCCAGCAGCCCATCTATTCTTTTAGAAAACCCATCAGAAGTCACCAGGAAAGAGTGATACAATGATGGAGAATCGTAGAGTGTATGGTTGTTCAAGGCAAACACTTCTAAGAAAGCATATTAATTTTCATAGCATCCCAACAACTTGATTTCAAGTTGGAAGGAAAAACAAAAAGAGGAACAGTCCTTCAATTATAATTCCACTATTAGACTTCAGTAGAACCAATGAATTCATTTCTGTGCTGTCGCTGTCAACTTGTTGGGTTGGCATTTCAAATCTAAGAAGCATTTTGACATCTTCTGATGCTTTTCATTTTTTGTCACTCACATGGTTGGAGTCTTTTCTCAGGAGATAATAAAGTGCAAATGAAAGAGGAGAGGGAGGGAGGGAGGGGGAGGGAGAGAGTATGATAGAATGAGAGAAGTAAAGGAAGTAAATGGGGAGCAGAAAGGAGGGAGTGAGTGTAATGAGAGAAACAAATTATCCCTGGAGGAGTCGCCGGGAGAAGGGTCAGCTGTGTAGCACAGCGGTGCAGTTTCCCTGGGTCATTAGTGTTTATTAGCTGCAAGGAGATGGGGCATGAGAGAAAGGTTTCATAGATGAGTGGAAGTCCTTCAGTTACTATGAGGAGGATAGTGTGCCAGTGCTCTCCATCGCTTCCTCTTCCTCCTCCTGCCAGAGGACTAAGCATCATTGCTCATCTGTAATTTACTTGTATCCCAAGACTCAGTGAGCATTTTTCATATTACTTGGAGCTATAGCCAACAATGGCATAAGGAGAAAGAAGGAAAGAGACCTGCTTTTCTGACATCCAAGTAGCATCCTGATGAAACAGCATTGAGAAAATGCATTCGGTGAGGTCTTGCTTGGCAATTTCAGTCTATGGGAAGTGACAGAAATCTAGCATTGTTGAATTCTGGGAATGCACCCATCTCTCAAAAGAGATAAAGAGACGCAAAGTCCACTCTCCACAATAGTAGCTCCTCACATAGCATGTCATCCTGTACCGAGTTCTACCTGTTTCCTCCTAACTTCCTCCTTCCTTTCAAGCAAGCTTAAGCATACTGTAGGGGATTATTTTTAACTGGGGAAGTGCTAGAGCTATGCTATATACTCTGCAAATGAATGAAATGGCACAGAGTGAAACACATGAGGCTAGGTGACAGAAATATTAATTCTGCTTACTGAGTAGGTTTGGGATAGAGAAAAGAATAAGCTAATTATGTGGTACTCCATATGGCAAAAGAAGGATCACATGGGAAAAGAGCCGGGAAGGCTCACAGGGATTCCTCAAGAATGAGCTATCCAGTGTTTCAGCTGCTAGTTTCTGACTGAAAACAAGTGAAATGGCTTGGGTGCTGCCCAAAATTAGCAGTGCTGTGGAAAGGCCTAGGTAGAAAGGCTGTTTGTATTCAGGGATGTCTTCCAATTCTAAGAAAGAATCTGCCAATATGCCTTCTATCTTCATCAATTATAACTTGTATGAAAAGGAGTGTTTTGACAAAGACTATGCTATAATATGAACTCTTCAAAATTTTCTAGCTTTGTAAAAACAGTTAGACTTAGGTTTTAATCTTAAGCCTTAATGTGTGGACTATGTAACCTATGTATTCACTCTTCTTTAGAAATGTGTTTACCACTGGTTAAGTCTCTAATATTGCTGGGGACGATTTTTGAGAAAAGAGTCAGTGGTGTCATCCATAGTATGAAATACGTTGTTTCCATCTCAGCAGCTGGAACACATGTTTTCAGTGAGAAATCTCGGCAAGAAACCTTATGTTCTTACTGTCATTTTATCTTTTACCAAGTTCAAAATTCAGAGTTGAATGAGATGTTAAAGAATATTTGCAAAATACTTTATAATGGATTTAAAGATCCAGTCAAAACTTGAGCACTTGGGATGAATACACACTTCCCATATGAAGAAATGCAAATGCAAAGAAATACATGAAAAAAAAAATACAATGGGAGGAGATACATCTTAGCAGGTATAACGGTTTGTCATAGTTTCAGTGTCTCCCTTCCTGTACTGTAGGAACAATGATGAAAGGTAGCATCTGTGTGGGTCTTTGAAGAGATGGACTGCAGTGTCAGTTCTTAGCTCACTAGAGGTGCTGGTCTTAGAAAGGACTGAGTCCCCATGGGATGCTGAGCTAATTCGTGTAAGAGTGGCTATAAGAGAGCCCAAGCCCTGAACTGCTCCTCAACCTCCTATATTAATATCTCTTCCCCTTCTCTGAACTCTAGCCTTTATGGTTACCATGCAGCATGAAATCCTTAGCAAGGCAGATTTTGCTAGCACCCTGCTGTGACCTTCTAGAACTGTAAGGTAAGTGCACCTATTTACTAAGCTATTTAGTCTGAAATTCTACAACAAGAATGAAAAACTGACTAGTAGAGCACCTAGCATTGTTCTCATATTAAATTGCCGGTTCATTAATAACACACTAGCAAACTGATCCTTATTACGTATCAGAAAATATACTGGGGCCCGGTAGGATGGCTCAGTGGTCTAAAGCGCCTGGTGGCGGCTGCAGGGACCATGGTTCAATCACCAGCACCACATGCTGCGCCAGCCCTGCCCTGAGGGCAGGCTGAGCCAGCCATAAAAATAACTAAACAAACAAATGAAAGTTCTGAAACAAGAAAAAATGAATAAAAATTTAAAAAAAGAAAATATACTAAATATTAATTGAGAAGAATACATGTTAAAAAGAATATGCTACTCCAGATTGAAAATAAATGTCTAAGAAGGTGAAGGCTACAGGACTATAAGATACAAAGCATGACCCAGCTTTCTAGTGTCAGAGTGTGCCTCAAGCTGGGAAAGGCCAGTTGGATGAATTCAAGGACAATGAAGTGGATGTGTCTGTGGGAAGTCAGGATGGTGGCAGCAAAAATCATCCAGAAGTTTTGTTTGAGAACAAAAGCAGGTTCACTATAGTTATTATAAAGGAAATAGTTGTATCTGGAAAGAAGATAAACCAAAAGCTATTAATTATTAATAAAATTAGAATGCATGCTGTGAGTAACTGTATGCTAGATATGTAGTCCTTGTTGTTTCCTTTCCTTTTGCTGAGCAACTAGAATAGATGCCATAAGTAGTCCATTGGTCTTAGAAGACCATGGGAAGTTCTCGCGTGGTTAACACCTACAATTTGGCACATTCTGCATTCAGAAGGGTGGAACTCTGAATGACTGTCATCTACTCAACTTTTCCACAGGTGTAGGAGAAAATACTGAGTCTACCACATTATATTCTTAGAATAGACCCTTAAATGACAAATCCATGAGCAGTCTTTATAATTGTCTTCTGGATGTGTAACCTGTGCCTGGTGCTCCTCTTCCAAGAGTGGGTAATTTTGTGATGTTTCTTGCTACAAATGGGTACAGCTCTTGGTGGTCCCGGGGAAGTACAGTAAGCAGACTTAGAAAATAAAGACAGGAGACAAGAGCTGAGTTCAGGCGGAGGTCCTCTGTCCTGATGGGAGGAGAACTAAACAAGTACTGTAGTGGCCCATAGTGTTTGCAAAAGTTAGTGTGATGAGACACAGGGCTGCCTAGTGACAATGGGGATTGTCCCAGGTAGGAAGCTTTTATCAGGTCAAAGTAGCTTGAAAGCCTTATGTATTTTAGCCTTGACTTGCCCCATGAGGAATGTGACCAATTTCCAGCTTCAGTGGACTTCTACAATTTCTGCATAAAAATAACATTGACCAAACAAGGAGTGTGACCATAATATGCAATATTTATAATGGCTAAGGAAATGGTAGCTATCCTTAGATCATTAGATCACCTGGGAGCCTTAGGCAGATAGACAATCAATTACAGCAGGAGGTCAACTGAACTTGTTAGGATCTGCTAGGATAGGTGGAACCAGAGACTGTGGGACAGCAAAGCCCAATGGACACCAAGATATATTACTGACCAACAGTGTGCACTTTCTCAAGCAAAATTAATGTGGCTGATTCTTATGATTAAAGGCAGTACATAAAGCCCCACACAGAAGAAAATAAAAGTATGATTATCTGTCATATAGAGTTATTGTGAGCATTCAATGGGATAGTATATATGAAGATATTTCCTACAGCCTGAAGGGCTATGGAAAGCTAGACCAAGATTTATCACTAATCAAATACCCCTCCCACACTTGATAGTTCATCCAGTCCCTTCAACCATGAAGGACAATTTCAAACCCATGGGTGTAAATTGGCTATATCTAATCACATTCAAACTCAATTGTCTAGACCTCTAATCACTTAGGAATGACTTCCATCTGTATGAAAATCAAATGGTGCGTTGATTAAATTACCCTCTTCTGTTTTCAAAGTCAGTTGTTGTACTTAATATTAGATCACAATGAGAATAAAGATCCCCAGGAAAGGAATATTTATAATAAATTAACAAGCTTTAATGGAGAAAACAGCACTACCAAAAACAAACCAACCTGTTTCACAATCTCTTTAATGGATGTGGACATTTGTAACGTCAAGCAACTTCTATTTCTTGAGATTTATTCAAAAGTTATTGAACTATCAGTTAGTGCTTTTAATAAAATGTGTCATTAAGTTAGAGAAATACTGATAAACATTAAATGTGTACATTGCCGCTGTTCCCATAGTGATATTATTTAGTTCTTCTGTGGGTCACAAATTGGATAGTGTTTTTAACATTTCTATGAAAGGTAAAATGTATTACTATTAGCTTTAAAACATTTGTTCTGCATTTCTATCCTTACAACCATGAGAAATAACATTTTTTATGTGATTCAGCCTTTTAAAAAGCAAATTGTTTTTGAGACTAGTACTTTTCTAGTTCATTGAAAACTAAAGCTATGAAATGGATACAATTAAAATATAACTCTTAATTCTCTGGGTTTGGATGACTGACAGGGCCCAGGTGCTCTCATGGAGAGATAATATTCTCTGGGTGGCGGAGCGTGGTCCCCGGCAGATTTCACAGGCAGTTAGGTTGATGGCTCCACAATTGCCTCCTGGTCTGTCACTTGTCTGCCTGTTGATAGGCTTCCATGGGCTCGCCTGGGTCCCGTAGGTGTAATTTTTTCTTGACTTCACTTTGATCCTGAGGTAATGGAGCATTTTATCAATTTTAGTGAATAGGTCTCGATCAGATTTTTTTTCGTCAGAAGATCAACCTGCTTTGCTATTTGCTCAGAGAAAGCAGGAAAAAAGGTGAGGTGAAAGACCTCTGCTCCTGTCTCTCGGTGCTTTTCCTGTTAACCTTCATAATGCATTCCAGGTGACAACATTTCTGTTTTCATGGAGTGAAAGTTTTGAATAACAATGCAATACTGTGTTAACCCTATTTAGAACGAATCTCTCCTTGCTACAGATCTGCTGGCAGGAGTTCCCATATCAGATTTTTTTTTTTTTTTGCACACTTACATATGTTGCAGTAGTTAATTTGGGCCATTTCTGGATCTTCTTTCTGAATTTTAATATGAACTGTTCCACTGACAGGATACATCAATCTAGCAAGTCTAAGAATGGAAGGACGGAGAAATGATAGGTTTTAGAGAAGTCAGTCACCTCACTGAGTACTGGGAGATGTTACGTGGCCAAACCTAGGTTCACTGGAGGGTGGAGGAAAGGATCATCATTTATTTTTTGCAAATTAAAGTCAATTATTAGAGTGCTACATTGGCACAAATTTAATTAGAAGTATCCCTGGACCCATTAGCATTCAAGTAATTAAAATGATGTGCTTTGACTTAGAAGTGGAGAGGTACAAAGTCCACCTATTAAGGAGTGCATTATAATGTTATTAATGTAAAATGCTGGCAGTAAGTCCTGATGTAAGACACTGAGCCTGGTCTCTGAGATATCATAGGAAAAATATTATCCGTAAGAGAGCTAAGGCTCTACATGCAATGAATACTGTTGTATTTGTCACGCCTCTTTTACATGAATGTATTGCAAAACATGAGTAAAAGTTGATAGCATGCAATAGAATTTTTTAAGCTGTGTTGCTTTTGTGCTTTTCAATTTTCTTTTTTTTAAATTATTTTATTTTATTTATTATTTTTATTCTTGTTTCAGAACCTTTGTTTGTGTATTCATTCATTTTTATGGCCAGCTCAGCCTGCCCTGAGGGCAGGGCTGGCTCAGCATGTGGTGCCGGGGATCGAACCGCGGTCCCTGAAGCCGCCGAAGCTTCCCCAAGCAGGTGCTTTAGACCACTGAGCCATCCCGCCAGGCCTCAAATTTATTTTTCTTGTTTCAGAACTTCTGTTCGTTTATTTTTATGGCCGGCTCAGCCTGCCCTAAGGGCAGGGCTGGTGCAGCATGTGGTGCCGGGGATCGAATCGCGGCCCCTGCAGCCACCTGAGCTTTCCTAAGCAGGTGCTTTAGACCACTAAGCCATCCTGCTGGGCCCCTTCAATTTTCTAATACAAGTTTTTACTTTAAAAATGTAGTTTACATAATTTAATGTCAAACATTTAAAAATAATCCCATTTTAATTCAATTCATGCATATTAAATGTAGGAAGACACCTGTTAAGTCTAGCATATGAGACTGGAACTAACAAATGAATAAAATGTCTGCCTACATGAGGTGATTGTCATGAAAATAAGTCTTGTTTCTAGTTCTTATCTAGAAAAGCAATCTATCTAGAAAATTTCAAAGTTCATTTCTGTAGTTATTTTTCTTTCCTTGAGGCTAGAAAATCATGTTAATAATCAAATAGTAGCATCTACAAGAATTGTGTTTCTTTTCCCCACAGCAACCATTGAAGGAAAGTAGTTACAGCACTCCGTTATCCCACAGCCATGGGCTTCAACAAGGGCCGCAAGGTGACCACAAATGTTTGCAAACCATGGCGTAGCTGCCATTGTGTATGCTTCAACAAATTTAACAAGTTTTTGAAGGACATGATCCAGGAGGTTTGCGGACTCAGCCCCTAGGAGTAGCGTTCCACTGAGCTACTCAAGGTCTCCAAGGACAAGTGACCCTTCAAGTTCATCAAGACAAGGGTGGGGACGCACATTTGCATCAAGAGGAAGCATGAGGAGCTGAGCAACGTGCTGGCCACCATGAGGAAGGCAGCTGTCAAGAACTGGGGACCTGTGGAATCAAGCTTTGCCAGAAACAAACAAAAAGAATTATGCAACGTGTAATATAAGAATCATTGCCTAAAGGGCTAGGTAGGTAGTTCAGTGGCTGAAGTGCCTGCCTGGCTAGCGCAAGGTCCCAAATTCTATCCCTGGTACTGAAAAAATAAAATAAAATAAAATAAAAGCAATAACAAAAAGTTATTACCTATTGTTTTTGCTTCAATATTTTTCCACAATCTATTTTTACTTATATCTGTTTTTCACATGATTTGATCCATGTTACATAACAAAATTAATTATGGTACCAGTTAATGAGAAAAATACAATATTTTTACCTCCAATGAGTATCTATCTGGCTGAAAATATAGTGGGGTTTCAATGCATAAACATTGATTAGATAATGGATTAATTGAAAAAAATGCATTTAATTAAGAAGTATATTGCATTAGTGTTAGTATTTTACTTTTAGGGGGAAAAATTCTTTCAGATATACTGTCCTTTGTGAAAGAATTCTTTGGCTTATAAGATTTTTCACAGCTATTTTACTTTAAGACCTAAAATTTCACTAAGTAGTTTGAAAGTACCTGTTTTTTCCTGTTAAAGTTTTGCTATACACAAGATAACACACCTACATCTTGTGCTCTGAATAACTACTACAATGACAACAATATGCAATGTCGCAAATATTGGAACTGTTCCACTAAGACATTTTGAAGCTTGGTTTCATTGTTATTTTTTTCCTTAAAAAAATAAAGTTTTGTCATACAGATGGAATGTGACTTGGTAAACCTGTTTCAGATGGGCAATCTTTACCCCAAATAAAATCTCTTTTTGTTTTGTTTCTTATCATGATGGTCTGTACAAAGACCTTTACAGCAAAGATAGGTTCAGAAAAATGAATCATGAGAAAGTTTGTCCGTGTACAGGCCTATGCAATAAGCATTTACAAACTACCATTTCTATATAACTAGATAATGTAATTTTGGGGGACCATCATTGCATACATAGTTCATTGCTGACCAATATTCCATGATATGGTATGTATTGGCATAAAAGCACCATAGCTAGAAAAATGATGAAAACACAATTAAGTATGAGATAAATATGAAAACATGATAAAGTATCTTCTGAATAAGTTGTTCTCAATAACAAATATGGCAAATAGAGTTTGGAATTACTCATTCTTAATATAAGGTGAATGACCTGTGCTCCTATCTCATCATCAGAATTCCCTACATTACATGTTCTTGGTAGCTCTTTTTAAATGTGCCTCCTGGGTAAAAGGGTGAATGAATGCAAAAGGATTTTAGTACCCAACACACTCAGGGATTTAGTGGATTAGTGGGTGTTATTGCAGGTGAAAACATGTATATTCTTTGCCTTTCCACTGTAAAGAGTCGCTGCTTCTTTGAAGTCCTTGTATGGAGCACAGAGTTGAGTATGGCCTATGTTGAGGACCACCCTTCAGCTGTGAAGAATCACCTGATAGAAGAGGTATAAATATCCCTCAACAGTTACAAGGATTTTCAGGCCCTTGTAACACATGCAATTATTTATCCAGGAAGATTAATAAGAGACTGTCACCCTACAAAGCTTATGTATTGTCGCCTGTATGCTAAACTATATTTTAAAGTACCTTAAATGTAGTAAGTTTGTTTTTGATGTAGGCGATATTATTAACATTATGATGAACTGAAAAGAAAGTAAAATAGATGTAATTTATTTCCTGTGGAAGCATTATATATAAAAACGAAAAGTACAAATAAATATTAGGTCTTGGTATATTTGATAAAGTACCTAGATTGGGTCAAGATCATAAAATATTTATATAACAGATCATTCCAGATTCATTTCAGAAATATTGATTGTCTTTAGAACTAGACAATGTAAAAATGAGAAGAGAGACTATCGATAAATCTCAATTCAATTCATTATTTTGCTTCTTGAGTCTCAGAAAGCTGATGTCACATGAAAAACTTGCAGTTAGTGGAAAATTTAGGTTCAGCCCTTATTTATAAAATTATCCATTAAATTATCTGACTTTGATAGTATTTGGCTTTCCTCATGTTATCTTCCTTTCTCTCTGGAATTCAATTCTGTACAGTCCTCTTTCTTGTTAGTTGTTTAAAATTAGTGGTTCTCATATGAACCATGAGTATATGTAGCAAGAATCTGTACAAAGCAATGACAGGTACAGACAAATTTTGTCTAATGGATTGCACACTCCCCCAGGGCTTCTCCTGGAACTAAATTCTGTCAGAAATTTTGCTTAAAAAATGTTATGTTTTCTTTGTTTTCCCCAAAATTCTGTTCTGACCATGTTATTCAGTAGTGTAATCTCTATCTCTTCTAACTGCCTATCTGGAGGTCTTTCGTTTTACCCTCTTTTCCATACTAATGATCAATTTACAACAAAATAGTTTATGTTTCTTGATATCTTTGTCTGCTCTAACTTACTATGACTGAAGTGTTTCCCTGAAAAGGTCACAAAAGGAGACATTAAGTGCCATTGTAATGGGTGGTATTGAGCCATGGATTTTTTTTACAGGTGATTAAGGCTTTAGAAGCACTCATGCTTTTCTAACGAGACTCAGTTTTTCCTGTCTCTCTCACTTGGTTGTAATAGAAAGTTCTTACAAAACGAGGTTATGCCTTTTCTTTCTCTCTTTTCCACTCTAGTCGAATGGATTGTGAACTAGCGATGCTTATCCTGGAACCCCACCTGCCCTTCTCTTTTTTGCCATAAATTGAAGCAGCACTAGGAAATTTTCACTTTTTTCACTTTCAAGAAACACCCTGTTTCCTATTCAATGGACTACAAAACTCAGAGCAAATGTACCATACAAGAATTCATTAAATTCCAGGCCAGTGGATAGCTCAGCGTTCAAAGGTGTCCACTTAGGCAAGCGTAGACAACTGCAAGAACCTCAGTCCTATCCCAGGGATCATATGCTGTGCCAACCCCACACCCAGGGTGGACTGAACAGGAGAAAAAAGAAAGAAAGAAGGAAAGAAAGAAAGAAAGAAAGAAAGAAAGAAGGGAAGGAAGGAAGGAAGAAAGGAAGAAAGAAAGAAAGAAAGAAAGAAAGAAAGAAAGAAAGAAAGAAAGAAAGAAAGAAAGAAAGAGAAAAAAATGAATTTCTTAAATCCGAAGTCCTTCTGGGTGAGTTGAGCATTCTTTGTTGGAAAAGTCACATATGCATATTTTCGCCAAATAGCTTCTGTGTAAAATGTACAAAGTTCTCATAAATGTACACGGAGAAAGAAGTTGAGCAAATTATGACATCAAATGAACCTGTTACATATATTTCCATTAAATAATAGCTATAATTAAGAACAATTTTTTGGTAATTTTTCAGACCATAGAATAAATGTTTATCAAATATACTAGATATTGACTAATTTATATTTTAAGACAATTGCAAAATGTGCTGTGTTTGTCAGGTATAAATTCTCTTCTGTTTTTGTGGGGCTAAGGAATAAGGCCATGATCCTGTGTGTGTTAGGCAAGTCATCTACCCCTGACTTGTATCACTCGATGGTCTGAGTTCCATTTTTCTTAAAGTCTAGTGGAGGTAAGATACCCTGAACAACATAATTTGTGTTTGCAGTTAGATTTGCCAAATTAATGGCTTGAATAATTAAAGTGAGCAATTCATTTTTTTGAGTATTTCAGTTTTAAGTGGCATGTAAAAACATCATGCCAATGACTGTTATATTATGAGTTGAGCTGTACACAAAGGGAATAGAAATTAATAACACAAAAATATAAAAAACCTGAAAAATCACAATAGGTGTGATTTTTATCATTATTTTGCCTACTAGATTATTCTCAAGTCCTTTGCTGCATGATTCTAATTATTGAACCTAGCAATAGCACAACAATAATACATTTGATAATTATTTTTTCTGAAATAGAATATTCTAATGGAAAATAAGAGAATTTAAAAGCAATATCAAAGAAAGGACTTACATTGGCTGTCACCCTTCAGAATGTGCACATTTTCATACAACAAACTTAATTACAGTCACAGGGAATGTTTGATCATTAAGTTTGGCTGCTGCACGATGCAAAGTTTGATATTTTTAAAAAAATGTATTTAGTTACAGAGTCTACTGCATCTCACTGCACAGATCAGACGTGTGGTGATTCTCTTGTTTTCAGCCTCCCAAGTGCTGAGATTATAGGTATGCACCACCACAACTAGTCTCAGTTGCTGTCTCAGTGTGCCTTGGAGGCCGGGCTGGTGCAGCACACGGGGGATTGAATCCAGGTCCCTGAGCCTGCCTAAGCAGGTGCTTTAAAATGCAAAGTTTTTTTTTTTTTTTTTTTTTTTTTTTTTTTTTTTTTTTTTTTGTCTTTTTGAGACAGGGTCTCGCTGTACAGTTCAGGCTGGTCTTGAGCTCAGTTTTGTAGCCCAGGCTGGTCTCGAACTCTCACCGATCCTCCTGCCTCAGCCTCCCGAGTGCTGGGATTACAGGCGTGCGCCACCACGCCTGGCATAAAATGCAAAGTTTTAAGAGAGGACAGTCTTTGGGTCAGGGAGATAGCCCAGCGGTCTAATTGCCTGCCTGTTCAGCTCAAGGACCAGGGCTCTGTACCCAGCACCACATGCCATGCCAACCCCACCTGTGGGGCTGCTGAGCTGGCCACTGAAACTGAGCGTGGTAGTGCATTCCTGTAAACCCAGCATTGGCAGGCTGAGAGGGGAAGATCACTAAAAGCATAAGCTACGTAGTGAGATCCTGCCCCAAATGCATAAATTAAATAAAAGAGAACAGTTTTCATTGCAGATACTTTGTCATTATGTGATTATCAATGCATTCCATTGAAATATAGATTATGCAATTTGATATGCTTTGTCAATTTATTTAAAACAATTTTATTTTCTACATCGTTTATTTTGCTTATGTATAAAATAAAGCTAAATTGTGAAGTGACAATGTATGAAATTTCACTACCACTTATTAATATTTAATTTATTAATATTTTGTTTATGTATTAGATATATCCCCTAGCATTTCTCCTAGTATGTTCTTATATGTAGATATTAAATACTACCTGTCAGTCCTTAGTTTGCTTCTTATTTATTTATTTTTTATTTTGCGGTACCAGGAATTGAACTGAGGGCCTTGCGCTTGCTGGGGAGGTGCTTATTCTACTGGTCCTCTTGGTTGTATTCTTGGTTGACATTTATTTGCAGATATATTGCCAACATGTTGACTTTTTAAAATAACGTCACAATATTATTATGTCTAATGACAGATGTTGTGGATATGTTCTCATATCATACAACTTAATTTTTTTCATTCATGAAGTAAATACACAAATTCCATATTTCAGAGACAGCTTCTTCATTTGTTTTCTTTTCATTAGGAAGTTCTTCCTTACAACATAAAGTGAGCTGGTGTTGGGTGATGGTCAGATGGCTCCTGGCTCAGTCCCCTGCTTCTGTGTATGCCTGAGACTCGTGTGGCACAGAACGCTTTATTAGGCTTGGTTATATATTTCACTGCTGTTTTTCTGTTACTAATATTCTCCAGATAAAATAGTGCTCCTGTTGCATACCAAAACATAACGAGCTTTTCTTCTTATTGAATCAAAACAGTTGGTGCCATGATTTGAAGCTCAATATAATGTTCACATTGTTTGGCAGCATGGCCTTTTAACCTAATTTCCAGCAAGGCAATTGGAGGAGGAAGAGACCAGCATGGCTGGTGCCATGGCATTTAAGTTCTCATGGCACAACAGTGAATCAGATGGAACTTATCCAAGAGCATACAACTTCTCATGGCAGAGTCTGTTCGGAAGCCAGAACCATCTAAATAAGGATCCAATGTTGATATTGCATCATAAGGTTGCTTATCTCATTGAGATTTGACCTTCTCTCTTGTTTTTCTGAATCTACATGCATGCTTTATGTTCCCTCATGGGAGCCATTGTGATTTCTTTCCATCATTGATAAGAAACATAAAAATTACAGTATAGGCAATTACTTAACAGGAAGAGTCCTCTATCAACTGTAAGCCAAAAAAAAAGGTGGAATCAACTTTATCCAGCGTGTCATCTTAGAGGGAGATTTAGTATCGGGGTAAAAACTGGGTTTGTGTCCTGTAGATCATGCTAATTAATGTAAGGGGCAGGATAATGAATTTGTCATGATGCCATGAGGCAAGCCAGGACATCCTCACACCATGGCTTACAAGAGCAAGTAGTACTTTTCTGCTTGGTGTCCAAAGTTAATTCAGAAGATTTCATTATCTTCTATTCAATCCAAATTTTAAGTCCCTGTAGAATTCGTGAGCTCTTGGGTCTGGACAAAGGTACTTTTCAAGGTTCATATCATCCTCTGACTTCTCTGCACCAGTTGTGAAAACCAATTAGTCCTGGTGGAAACTGAGCTATTCTATGTTCTCAATAATGAAAAAGGGCAACTGTACCCTAGCAGTTTTTTCTGATGAACAGAGACTTTGAATCTTTTTTCACTCCTTGTGGAATTGCCTTTTACTTCTATTTTGAAAGTTGCCAGACACGCCGAGAGATTAACACCGAAGACTCTTTAGATCAGCAGGAAAGTATACCATCACACACGAGTGACATTGGTAACCCCCTCAGACTGGTCTGCAGCCATCACACAATCAAAACAAATGCCTCCTAAACACGCACCAGGAACCATCTCCCTCTGGCTTTGACTCCCTTGATAGAAACAGAAATCTCTGATGGTACCTCATCAATTTTAAGTCCTTAGTCAGGAGCTCATATTAAGCATCAACTAAACTGTAATCAAGGGCTGGCCAAATAGCTCAGTAGATTAAAGCAGCTAAAAGCAGACCTAGGGCCCAGGGATTCGATCCCCAAGCCTGCTGTGTAGGCCTCATACCTGGGGATGTGCTGAGCCAGCGATTGAGACTGAGCATGGTGGCACACGCCTGTAATTCCAGCTCTTGGGAGGCTGAAAACAGGTGGATCACTCCAAGTTAGATCTAATAGTGAGACCCTGAATACCTTGCAGACCCTTCCCTAAAATACAAAAATAAATAAATAAATAAACAAACAAACAAATAAATAAATAAATAAAAAGTAATACTCAGAAAATGTTAGCATTGTGCTACATGGGAATGTCGGGAAATGCCAGAAGGAAAGAGGCTCATTACTGGATATAAATATCCTGCTCATCTTCTTCTGTCCTTTCTGGGAAAATGGTTACTTCTAAAGAATGAGATAAAAAAAAAAAAAAAAAAAAAAAAAGAACTCTGATTCATTCCTACACCATCTCCAGGCCTCTTGTCATCAACTACATTTGAGATGAAGTTGTACCGTCGGGATCCATTCTTCCTCCTTCAGTTATAGCAGAGCTTCTCCAGCTCGGCGCCATACAGACAGTGGGCCGTGTAGTTCTTTACACGGCTGGGCAGGCTCTAGATGCTCAGCAGGCTCTTGGGTTCTGTCCACTGGATGCCAGCATCCAACTCATCCAAGTTGGGACAATCAGAAAGGCTTCTGGATGTTGCTAAACAGGTGCTGAGGGAAAAGCTTCCCAGCCAACAAGCACCAAATCAAAAGACACTGTCAGAACTGGGGAAAAGTTGTACCACTGACGCCGCTGAGTGTATAACTAAAATGTCATTAAAGTGCGTCCTTTACATTCTTAAACGCAGTGCATCAGCATGCTATTAGTTTTCATTGGAACAGTTTTATATACATGGAGATGGAAAGCTAGATAAATAAAGTCTTATTTTTAAAACCATTAGGTTGAATGTCACTGTTTAGTTACTTAGTACCAGGATTTTTGCATCACATTACAATATATGTAAAGCCTTACATATGTTTTCTCATTTGACCGAAAGGTAAGAACATCAAATTTGTTTACCATTTTTATCATGGAGCCAAATGCAGTGGATTTGAAGAGTGAAGAGCAAAACTTCTTCAAGTTAAATCATGGTTTCAAATAAGAAAATCTTCCTCTGAACCTGAAAAATAAGATATGTACAGGTACCTTAATCATAATTAAAGGCACTAGAGAGATAGTTAAGTAGTATAAGCATCTGCCTGGCAAGCACAAGTTCTGAAATTTGATCCCTTTTTCATGAAAAAATTACAATTAATTGACATAAGTATTTTAAGTATAATTATGAATTATCAAGTAAAGACTGATTTATATTTGCATTATTTTTCTTTAATCAAATAAGTAGAATCATCAACTGTCAAGGGCAACACTGAACTCAAAGAACCGAAGATATTAAACAAGATTTAGGGCTAAGTGTAGTGGTGAGTAGCTATTAAACACAGTTTGGAGAATAAAATACTTAAAACTGTTACAAATTCCTCCCACTCTTGTCCACTGATTTAATGACTCTGCAACTCCTCCTAGCAAGTGTGGCTCTGGATTCAGACATGTAACTGTGTGAAATGGTTCATTAACAAGGAGAAGCTTCAACTGTATTTCTGGTCTTGCTTTTTTGCCTTTTGCTTAAACTCTGAGCAACCACCATCACTTGAAAGAGTCCCACCTTGCCTGCTGGGTAAGGACACATAGTCAAGCCCTTAGCAGTGCTGAAGTTGACTTAATACTAATGTCTAACCTTTCAAGAGAAAAGACTAACCCAACAAAGATCACATGAGTTGTCTCAGACCAAAAGATGTAACCGAGAGACTCAGTAAGTCGTAAAAGGTCATAGAGATTGTTGCTTTCAGCCAATGGTGGTAGAAGAAATAAAATAGCAGTAAAGGTACACTTTCTAATACACTGACATAGAAATAGCAAGCTTTACATTAGGCATCCTGACAAGAAAACTACCACCTAAATGAACTGTTTATGTTGTCATACCATCTTTCTTCTACATTATATATGAGAGAAGTACAAGCTTCAGATGCGTACATTTCTGTAGCAGCCAGAAAATCGCAGTTGTGGGAGAAGAGATACTTCAGACATCCAGTTGTACTTTTCAAAATCATGATTTTTTTTTTTGATCGCCATCATCTTTTGCCATTTACTGTGAGGCAAATACAGAGTATTTATCCCATCTACTATGGGAAAAGTATATAATCCACTAGCTCCATTTGGCGTAAGTAGGGAGTTTGTAGCAAGGAGATCACAGCCTACCCAGAATCCCACAGTCAGTAATAGCTCAGCAAGGAGGAGAATCCAGGCCTCAGTTACTCCACAGGTCAACCTTTTGGTCATGGCTGACATGCTGTGCTTCAGCTCAGGTGCATTTGCAGACGTACCACCCGGTGACGTCTTCAGTCCAACTTTCCACTACTTCCTATTGCAGATACTCATTCATCAAACTTTGAATAATAATATGAACCTGATGTCATTATTATTTTAAAACAGAATACAAAGTAAGAATAAGAAACATTAGAAATGACACAGAATTTCACTAAACAAGTTTGAACATATTGTATTGTATAGTGTTGTCCTCAAATTAGTTGTTTAGATTGCCAGATATATGCATATAAAATTGGAAAGCAAACTTACAAGAAATTAAAAAGAGAGGAAAAAAAACATGAAATGCTTCTTTCTACAGACTGGCACAAATCAGCAGTGTAATTGTCCAAGTCATCTTGCCCTGATATTATTAATGCACAGTGTTATAGCTGAGCATATTACAGCTTTTCAAAAGTTGGCATATCTTATTGCCCCTCACCCCTCTGTGTGTTGCCTCCTGTACTCTATTTATTCTGAACCTTTTCCCCCTTTGTTTATTTATCATTTATTTACAAAGATTTGCTTTCTTTTTTTTTTTTTTTTGAAATATTTTTTTTAAAATTTTATTTATGTATGTTATGGCCAGCTCAGTCCACCCTGGGGGTGGGGCTGGCGCAGCATGTGGTGCCAGGGATTGAACTGCGGTCCCTGCAGTTGCCTGAGCTTGCCTAAGCAGGTGCTTTAGACCGCTGAGCTATCTCACCAGCCCAAGATTTGCTTTCTTAAAAAAAAATAGGGCAAATTTAAGACAATACAATGCAATGCAGTGATAGGATCAGAAAACAGAGTCTTGCCGGGCGTGGTGGCACACACCTGTAATCCCAGCACTCGGGAGGCTCAGGCAGGAGGATCGGTGTGAGTTCGAGACCAGCCTGGGCTACAAAAGTGAGCTCAAGGCCAGCCTGAGCTGCATAGTGAAACCCTGTCTCAAAAAGACAAAAAAAAAAAAAAAAAAAAAAAAAAAAAAAAAAAAAAAAAAAAAAAAAAAAAAAAAAAAAAAAAAAAAAAAAAAAAAAAAAAAAAAAGAAAAGAAAACAGAGTCTTAAAGCATTTAAGAGAAAACATAATGTGTTCAGTGTGTGCCCATGTGTATTTGTGCTTTACGGATAGGAGGGGTTTTCCTATAAGAAAAACACCAGCCCACAAAAGCATAAGAAAAAGAAAAGGTGCATTTTATTTTATTCCAAGTGTTAAGAGAAATAAGCACATATCAGATCATTAATCTCTATATTGAAGGGAAGTTAAAGGTACATAAGTTGACTCTTGCTAAACTGGAGGAATATTGTGGAAATTATTTTACATACAGATTACGACCATGTATAAGTGAAATATAAAAGATAATGACAGCAAAGCACAGCACTCCACCTCAAGCCCTACACCGTGTCTCTCTTCTTTAACTTTGCAACTGGACCGATTATCTTTAAATTCATGACAAGCTGTTCTCACAGCTCTAACTCTGACCCTGATGAGAAATGGCACAGAAGATAGTCACAGATAAGCATTTAACACTGGCATGATAGCACCAAACACTGCAAATATTGACATAAAATTGCAAATATTGAATTAACACTCAATATTTACATAAAAAGAGCAAATGATGTATTAACAGTTTAGCTCCCTATTTAGAGGTATAATATAAGTGCACATGTTCATTCATGTTAAACATAGCATTTGCTGCCATAAAATAGTAATGATGCCTAAATATTTCATACCAGCAGTTATGTGATCATATACTTGCATCCAGACTGGAGATCAGAGATTTTTATTTAAACCAACAAATTAGCATCTTTAGGAAATAGCCTTCCCTGAAGACAGCAGTAACTAGTTTTAGAGCTGATACTGTTACAGGGCCATGTATAATTACGGAGAAATAAAGCAAGTCCTTGGTTTGTTTACATAATTTACTTTTCTGACACAAGTGGTTTTGTTTTCTATAGTTTCATTTTGCTCTAGTAAACCAAGGCACATTAATCAAATGATACACAAGTCTCCGCTGGTAGACTGTAGCAGATACATGGTAACATGCTTCGGTGAAAGTGCTGGAGAAGTGAATAATTCAAAGGACCATAAATCCCATAGTATGCACCATGGAACCTTTCAAGTAGGTGTAACTTAGAGTGGAATTTTCTGAAATGTTATTCGCAGAGCTGGTGCACAAAGAATGTGTGTGTAGGGCAGGCTAGATGGCTCAGCAGACTAAAGCGCCTGCTTAGGCAGAATGCAGCTTCTGGGATTCAATCCCTGGTGTACCATGCTGGCCCCACCCTCAGGGGCATGGTGGCACCTGTCTGTAATCCCAGAGCTTGGGAGGCTGGAAACAGAAAAAGCACTATGAGTCAGATCTGTGTAGTGAGACTCTGTAAACCTTAAAGACCCTGTACTAAATACATAAAAAATTTAAAAAAGAATCTGTAACTTTCACATGAATATGGTTGAAAATTTATTAAATGCCCTCATACCACTTGATATTTATGTACTACTTAAAATTTACCACTAGTGTCAGAATTATTACCTTAAAAAATGTTGTCAGAGTCTGACGTGATTACACATTTTCTCCGAAAATTTTTGCATTAAAACAGCAACCAGAAAACAGTATGCTTTTAATTTAAAAAGTCATATCTTTGGGGCTAGGGAGATAGCTCACAGTCCAAGTGCCTACCTAGCTAGCTCAAGAGTCTGAGGTTGATCCCAGGTAGCCATGGCATGCAGGTCCGCCGGCACTGGAGAAGCTGAGACAGGAAGATTACTACTAGTCTGAGCTGCATAGCAAGACCCTGTGACAAATAAATAAGCCTTCTTTTTAAAAATAGCATCTGTTTTTTCATATCAAAGGAGAAGGTTATTTAATACAGAGTTTGAAGGAATGCATTATTTGCCATTAGTAAATGATGAGTTCTCTGTTTTTTTTTTTTTTTTATTCCATCAGTAAACAAATAATTTCCCCACATGCATCTGAAGAGATTCTTCAAAAGGTGGAATCTTACTGGTGACTCCGTGTTTCTTGATTCTAACCAGTGTAGACATGTCCACCTGGGCATGGTCTTATTGCCTTGTGGAAGGTATACAACACTCCTGGAAGAAGCAGAGCATTAAAGGATAAATACATGAACCTTTTATTCAGTGTTTTTGTTCAGAAGTGAATAATGATAAGATCTTTCCAACACGTTTATTCTATAGTTGTACACTCAGGATTCAACATTTTTTTTTTTTGTCTTTTTTGAGACAGGGTCTCGCTGTGCAGTTCAGGCTGGCCTTGAGCTCACTTTTGTAGCCCCGGCTGGTCTCGAACTCACACCGATCCTCCTGCCTGAGCCTCCTGAGTGCTGGGATTACAGGCGTGCACCACCACGCCCGGCTCAACATTTTTGAAAAAACTAAAATATATGAAAGATGGATGTATCATGTATCTTATACTAGCAGTGGAACCATTAGTTCAGTTTAAAATACTTTTTGAATGTATATTTGTCCTGCACAAGCTGCAAACTACATCTTTTTAGATAGACATTATAAATAAGTTTATTAAAATAAGTATATAAATATATTTGGTCTTTGGTTCAGCACCTGTGAAAAATGATATCATAAAGTTGCCAGAAAATCCAGTGAACACAGTAGTTAACAAATTTACCAAAAGTTCAGTTTAAAAATTAAATAGTGAAATGTAAATGATACACATAGCTAATCTTCACTGTACAAAAAAAAATAGCAATAATTTCACATGCAAAACCTAATGTGGCTGCTATAAATAAATACCACTAATTATATGTCAACAAATGATAAAATAATTTAGCTTAGAGTTCCAACATTTTTGTAGAAGAACTATGATGCAACTATGTAAATTTGAGAAGACATTCTGGACTCAGGTTTTGTTAGATGACTAGAATGATCTTAGACTGATTTCTTACCTTATGCTAACAGAATGTTCTGGATCATTTAATATATCTGTGAAGATTTTTGTCCCTGTGAGCTTTCCAAATATATTCAACAATAAGAAATTTTTTGCTTAATTTCCTAAAATTTTGTTTATTTATTTATATTATGGCCTCCTCAGCTTGCCCTAGGGGTAGGGCTGGTGCAGCATGCGGTGCCAGGGATCAAACTGCAGTCTCTGTGGTTATCTAAGTTTGCCTAAGCAGGCTGTCTCACCAGGTCCCTGTTTGTATTTTTTTTTACTTTAAAGAAAGTTTACAGTTTCTATTTTTTTTCTATTTGAAGTTTTGAAAGTATTTGTATCTTAGACATGAAAATACTTTGTCAGTTGATGGATGTGAGAATGTAAATTCGAGACTAGAAACAAAATTTTTTTATAAGCAGAAATGACAGGATTGGATTAGAGCCAGGACACTTCTCTGATAACAGAGATGTGTGCAAAAGGGAGAATATTGTGTGTAGGGTTACATGGAGTTTTTGGGAGTCCAAGGAGGACTACCTTACCTCTTCATGAGAAGCATTGTTCTGGAATGTTCTCAATTCTATGGATTTAAGTTACTGCAGATCAAAGCTGATAATTCAAATTCAATCATATTGTGAAATTTTCTCCATGAGCACTGAGTCCTTGGAAGGAGCACTATTAACTAAATTTCTGAAGATAGTCCAGAAAAACAACAGAAGCTCAAACTATGGAGAATAATAACAACAACAACAACAAAAAAAAAAAAAACTTAGATATTTTACATTTTAGTACAACCTTTACATCATAGTTATATGCACATAGTAGGTATTTTGAAATACTAAATACAGACTCAAGCACTTGGCAGGAACCTTAGTAGAAACCAATCAGAAAAATAATGCTTACCTACTGCCTGGAGTGAAGTCATATTTTGTATTTATATTCCTCTGAGAAACTTCATTAGAAATACATTTTCTATTTTCTTAGCAAAATAATGACACAATATATCAAGTTAGTATTTAAGCAAGTTTGTATTTAAGTTATTGTTAGGGTAAACAATATTTTGTGTAAAACATTGTATATATGTATACAATTAGAGATCTATGCAAAATAATTTGAAATTTGTTCTCATATTTTTAATATTAAGAAAAGTTATTTATATCACAATAAAAACACACTAAACTTTTCTATGCAGACAATTCACAGACTGTAACTCAACGTCTTTCAAAGCGTTCGAAGAACTATCTGCATCAAAATTGCCTGAGGTGTTGTAAATATAATTTTTTTGAGTTTCATCCCAGATCTATTGGATCAGGCTCAGTTGTATGGGAATCTATTTTCATGGTTTATGCATGGTTTTTATTCACTTTGGAATTTAAGAATCATTTTAAAAACTTGAATCAGGATAAAATATACTCTATAATCTTTCTCAAAAATTGATTTCCCAAGGTGAAAATAAGGAAATATTAAGAATCCTTAGGCAAAAGTAATTATTAGTTGTGATACAGACAGACCACTGTATTTATCTATACTTTCTATCTGTCTGACCTGAATAGCTCCAGTGACTTCATTAATTAGTAAAATTTTGTATCAAGAGGGAGTAGCTGAAGTCTTTTAACTATTGGCTACTGCTGTGAAGTCACCCATATCTTATTTCTCTTCTCTACCCAGTGTGACATCTATAACGGTAAGACTTACAAATGATAGTTCTAGCTTATCAGGACCCATCATAAACCCATGAATAAAACAATCTTAAAGATCCAAGAGCTGGCAACTTTTCAAAAATTTGCTATTTTCACTTTACAGAGGAATCATAAAGAGACTAGCAGTTCACAGATCTTCAAAGAACTGTATCATTCTTGAGCTTGTATCTCTAAACTATATCTGATTTTCACATATTTATGCTTTTTAAGGAGGTCATGATGATAAGGTGTCCTCATATGGTACACACATTTTTCAAAAATATATTTCACTAGCTTTAACTCTTCTTGACAGAGAAGATAAAAATCAAATGATTTTCGTTATCCAACAGTGATATGTCTCTAAGCAAGCAATTATTTAAAAATAGGATGTAGATTTGCACTTTTAATTAGGCAATTATCTCATATAGTTGCCAAGTAGCCTTCATCTAAGCATGATGGACAAACAGGAAGTGAGGACTGTCAGAGTTTCAGCATAATTCAGCTGATGATTTCTCCAGGCACTCAGAGATGCTTGGAGTTCTAAAAGCCATTCTTCAGTCCCTTAAGTAGAACTTACTCTATTGGCCTGCTGACTGGTCCCAAATGTTGCTGTGGTTTTTTCCTGGTATCTATCATGTGCAAAGAGTAGAACAATGGGAAAAAAAAAATTTGTATCAGTGGTTCATTATCCTTGTCTTTCTTTCCATCACCTACCCAATCAGGGACATTCGTTACATGTGTTACATGTTAAAGAGAAAATAGATTCTTGATGATGATGAAGGTTTCACATTGACTTAGAGACATTTTGATGCAGTTGTCATTTATAAAGCAATTAATTTCCTGTTCCATTAACATTGATTAGATCTGCTTTCAGGCTTCTATTTCCCCAGTTCACGTCATATTCAGAAGGGTCCCACTCAACTCCTGAAACACATTTTAGACATACTGCTTTGCTTACATGTTTGTCTCAAGGATACTCCTTCTGCACTGTAAGTACAGCTTCCTATCAAAGGAAATAGGCTTCAATGTATCATATTGGTTATTCAAAATGACCAGCCCCTAAGGATAGGGTTGCAAAATTTTTTGAATTTTTACTCCTTAAATGTATCCTTCCTTTACATAAAAATTACAATTGTTAGGGGCTGGGGAGATAGCTCCGAGGCACAAGTGCCTGCTGGGCAAGTGCAAGGTTGTGAGTTAGAACCCTGGTCCCACAAAAAAAAAAAAAAAAAAAAAAAAATTACAATTGTTCATGATCACCAGTTGCTGCGTCATTCATAGATCGAAAGATATGATCAACAAATATAAATATATGTCTTTTCTATTTAATTTTTGGAAGTTCTAATGTTTTTATGCAATATACTTTTGAATGTATCTCTAATTAAAAAGATTGTTTTTATTTTTAACCCAGAGGCTAACTTAAGAAAATAATCCACAAGACAAAGATGTGAATGACTAAGTTAAGAAATTCTACAACAAATTTAGTTTGAGTGGCTTCTTTTCTTATTTTCATCCCAATGGTTTAATTCCTCAGCACTAGGGAAATGCAAGTTAGCAAAATAAAGCAAATTTATCACTTCTGATAACTCATGCAAGACCCCCAAGACAGAACAATTACCCCAAAATTGAATTGGAAAAAAAAGTAATTAGTTTTATCTTGTATTTTAATTCATTTACCATTGCATAGAAATCCTCCTGGAGTTTTGAAACTCCTCAGTGATATCCCTGGAGCTGATCCAATAATGTGTGAATAAATACTCCATTAACCAATTATACATAATGACTTCAAGACATGCCAATAGTCAAACAGTGCAGGTGATTTATAAGTCCCTTTTAATACAGCCTACCCATGATTTACAACCTTCATAAAACTACATTAAACATTAAGCAAGTTTTTGGGTCTACTTGTGTGCATCTCCTCAGGCTCTAAGTAAACAAAACTAAATAATATTTTAAGAATTTTTAAATTTGTAATGTATGATAATTCTTGAGTGAAAGAAAGGAATATTTATGTATAAGTTAGTATAAAATATTTTCATTAAGTTTTCTTTGAACTTTTTATTGATTAAGTCACAATTTTGAGACTATAGAAAAGGTACTTGACTAATGTAGACATCTTAAATTTCACTTTTAACAAAAAATACTATTAAAATTAAATATTAAGCATTACAACATTGCCTTTAAAGAAGGAATTGAATCAAGTTCAATATGAATTAAAATGAGTTCATCATTTGAAGTAATTACCAGCTTGTAAGTAGTAAAAAGATAAAAAGCATGCAAAAAATGGTTCATGTAAGTTTTAATGAAAATTAAGCATTGCTTGGAAATAACAGAGATTACTTTATACTTTTCACATTTGACAATTATAGGTTAGCAATATGTCTCCATGAAAAAATTTAAAGAATTGCACATTAGGTTCAAGAGCCATAGTAGCTCCATTGAAATTCTAATTCCACCAAACAGCCACTGATAAACTATTGGACTTTAGGGTTTCAGAGTTGAATCTCTGGTTTCTCAAGTGTAGAGTGATGAGATTAATAGTAGACGAGCTGCAGGGCTTTTCAAAGTTTGAGTAGAACAGTCTACTCAGATCCCTAATAGAATGCCAAGCATATTTAGTATTTATTTAGTACTCAATTGTAAAGAATTATATAGTCAAGAAATTATAGTAATTTCTACTTAATTTCTGTGCTCTACAGGTAATTCATTAGAGATGAGTGTTTCTGTATAATTTCTTCTCTTTCAATGCCAGCTAGCTAATTATTTGATCTTTTGAACATTCAATGAAGGTAAATCTAAATCACCTTATAACAACCACAAAGGTAAATGGATATGTTCAAAACATAAAGTCACTGACTTATCCTGAATGCCTTAATGTATGCCCACAATTCACAATGTACTATTTTTTCTTTTTACTTGATTATGAATAAAAATACATGTTATAACCTCCATGGTACAGAGAAAAGAGCCTAAACTGGAAAGGTTAGCATTATGTGAGTTGCATAGTTTATAAGTAGCGCAGATTCAAAACAAGTTGAATTTGTTTTTATTATGTTGGGTTGTGTTTTGTTGAGTTGATCAAGGATGCTGACATTGTAAGATTGTAGATATCTATCAAATGCTGAGTCAAGAAAATATGTATTAACATGATTTATTATGACAACATAAAATCACGTACTTTTGTTGTATCTGCCTTTTCTAGTGGCAAAAGTCATGAAACATAAAGTGTTATTTTTATTATTACCACATGGAATCATGGGACAGCACGAAAATCACACAATAATGCTAAAGAGCTGATAAAACATGTTGATCTGTGAGGTGTTAAAGATAAGTAATGAAACTCCATCAAAGTTTTTGGGATGTTGCCAAAAGGTGAAAAATGTTTTCCTAACATGATAAGAGATTTATGCACATTTTTAGAGTCTATGTTTCATTTTTATGTTATCACTTTGAGAAGTCTGTCAAAAAGAAGCATGTCACATTTGTAGAATTTTAAACTAATAAAATTACATTTATTTCTGGGATATAAAATATAAAAATATTTCTTTGCCAAAGGCCTACAAACGAACAGACTTAGTTTGAGCTGCAAGAATCAGAAAGGCAAATTACACTGGATTACACAAAGAGTAGTAGTTGTGAGTCCACAAACAGGATTTGCTGTCATTTGGGCAATAAGCCTTGAATTAGGAAGGCAGCTGGACTCTACTTGTATTTCATTGCCCCAAAGTTGTTAGCTTTTCCATGTATGCTTCCTCTTTGTTTTGCTATGGACTTGTGGCCTCATGCATGTACTACTTATTCTGAAGACAATATAAATGGAGAAATGCTGAAATCATCGTTTTCTTCCTCATTACAAAAGCATTTTTCACTAATCCAGATCAGTATCAAGAGTCCTTATACCTCAGAAGGAGTAATAATGATAATAATAATAATAATAATAATAATAATAGTAATAATAATAATAATTGTAAAAGTAGCTATCATTTGGATTTTCAGCTCCCTTTGTAAATGTGGTAAGAGACCAGACGGTTGAAAGTATCTTTTATGTTGTAGTTTAAGAAATTCTAACAAAAGTGTAAGAATAGCCAGTGGTGGCCAAACTGATGCTGGAGCAGAAACTTGGCATGTGATGAGGATGTTGTCACGGTGAGTATCTGTGCATATAAATTGACTTTTCATGACATTGTTTCCTAAACACCCTGTTCTCACCATGCACATTATATATTTGATGGTTAATGGTCTTGCTAGAAACTCTTGAGCTCATACACTCAAACTCACACACACACACACACACACACACACACACACACACACACACACACACACTTCTTCTTTTCATGCCCTCCATCTCTGCATCAGACACGAACACCCTGTAAAAGGAGGATGTCTTCAGCAATTCATCTCTGTGTATTCTCTGTTCAGGTACTTTGGGACTTCACTCTTAGATTTGTATGAGTTTAAGACATCATTTGCAAAATTGTTATTGATGTTTATAGTTATAAAGTGCTAGCATGATGGATAAAAAATGTAATTCCCTTGGTCTTCTTTATCTAAAAGCACTAACATGAATACATGCTAATTGAAGGATATAATCAATTGAAAGGGATATTTATGTTCAAGTTGACTTATGAAGACTATGCAGTTCTATAGCCTTGTAGATTTTCTTTTTTAGTTTGCTTAACAATTTTTGATGAGCAGAACAATCTTTTGATTCCTATCACTTCAGAAATTGGTGCACGTCTTTAAACAATGCTTGGAGAAGTGCTTTTACGAACATTTGTAGAATCTTCATCAATGCCTCACATGCAGTTTCAGTTTACCTGATACCAATTCCATAAATCCTTTCAAACTTATGAACTGAGTCATTACCATGACTGTGGGTGTGATTGCTCGCAATTCAGGAAAGAGCCTAGAATGTTTAAGAAAACAGACAGATTCCTCCTGGCTGTCTAAACAAGAGATTATGAATTAACGATGCCAACTTTTTCGATTAACATGAGCAGTTTCACATGGAACAAGTTTGCTCTAGAGGTCAATGTAGTAGGCTGAAACCCACGAGTTCCTCTGACTCATGTTTTGCCTCTTCCCTACATCTGTGTCCAGGGAATACAAGAATGAGAGTCAACACTATCAGGAATCCCTTTTTGTTATGCAGTCTATCAAACTTGATTTAGTGTAAGTTTAAACCAACATAGGCCTTGTGCAGCGCTCACCTTTAAGGCAGTGTGTGCTCCCCTTACAAATCAACAATAGAGTACAACTGAGAAGGACTTTTTTTGGGGTGGGGGGCTAGCTCAGGATGCCTTAAGGGCGGATCTGGTAAGGCATGTGGAGCTGGGGATCGAACTACAGTCAATTGGGTTTGCTCAACTAGGGGCTTAAACAATTGAACTCAACTGTAAATTCCCAATAGAGTAAAACTGATTAAGAGCATTCTTTTGTTACAACTTTAGAACCAATGTGTTTTCTTTTCTCCATCTTACATTCCTTCCTTATGGGTTTTCCTTTAGACAATTAAGGAGATTAAAAACTCATTTGTTTTTGTTTTCCTTCTCTCTCCCATTTAAAAATAATTAATTCATTAATGTATTTGGCATGCAGCTCAGACGCATCGTGACCCTCCTGTACCAGCACGGGGATTATAGGTGTGATACCACACCCAGTCTCGATGGCTGGCTCTGCGCCCAGGGCTGGCACAGCATACAGTACCAGGGATGGAACCCGGAGCCCTGTGCTTTCTAGCTGGTGCTCAGACCACTGAGATGGCTGGCTCCCCAGCCCTCCCATTATTCTCTGTCTTTTGTTTCTCACTTTTGCCCCACTCAGTGCCCCTCCCTTCTCCCCTGCCACTTCTTTGCTTCCTCCCCCGCTGTTTTCCATCATTTTCTTCCTCTCTCTTCCTTCTCTAACCCTTCCTGTTCTCTCCTTTCCTTCATTCTTTTCTTCCTTCATTTCACTCTCCATCCCTTCCTTCCTGCATTCTTCCCTTTCTACATCCCTTCCTTCTTGGCTCCCTTTCTTCTTTCTTTCCTTCATTCTTTATTGCTCTTTACTTTTTTCTCCTTTGTTTCTAATCCCTTTCCTCTCTCCTTTTCTTCCTCTCGCAATCCCTCTCTTCCTGAACACTTTGTTGTTTCTTTTTCTCATTTCTTTTGTTTCTTATGTTCTTTCTTATTTTAAAAGTATCTTATTACACGTGAAATCCTTAGCTGATGGCATCCATGGTTATGTTTTTACAGAAGGCAGCGATACGATTTCCAGTCATCCTACAAATGCTTTTCCTTTTGCCAAGCAGCAGAACATTCCTTATGTGACACTTCACATTAGGCCATTAGATTTTTAGCTTTCTTTGGCCACGTGAGCATTAGATGAATATAGCTTTTTACCTACTCTAGATGCATGTATGACAAGCATGCGCTTTAAGAATCAAAATCATCAATGAAATTACCACACAGGCGACATGGACACTGACCTCCTACCACATAATTCTACTCTAATTACCTTGGTACTTTTTTCTAACATGTACTCCAAGGAGCCCATACAATTATCCATAGTGAAAGGTAAAAGAAAAGACTTTTCCTTTACAGAAACCAGACGATTTTGTTCAATAACCTAGAACTAATTTTGGAGTTTCAGGTTTTAGGTGAGGTTGAATTAATGGTGAGGCTCTCTACTTTTCAGGCTCTTTAAAACACTACCACTTTTGATTAGCAACAAAAGTTTAAAAAAAGTGAAACTATGTGACACTTCTTGGTATCAGCATGAGAAATACCAGGATTTATTTAAAGATGTGATAGAGGAAGTTGATTCCATAAAATCTCGTAGCAACAAGAGGAAAATATGAACTTTAAGGGGCAGAAAGCTCCTAGAGGAAACAATTAGTGGGCATAAGTGACCCAGAAATCCTGGGCATTTAAAAAGCTGCTGGAATGACTTCATTAAGAAAGACAACCTCCTCTTAGTTTCATGTATAAAAAATATATGCAGTAAAGGAAAAAAGAAGACATTTTCAAAGAATTTTGCTATAAAAGGAGAAGATGTACATGGGAGCGATGGGGGGGGCGTGCTATGCAACACAGCTAGAGAAGCTGATGTTTTCTCAAGATAGATTTTGCACACTTTTTGAACACTATGTGTGTGTGTGTGTATGTGTGTGTGTGTGTGTGCAGGGTCTCACTATGCAGCTCTGACTCACAGTGATCCTCCTGTTTCCTGCCTCCCAAGTTCTGGGATTACTTTCAAACACCACCACGCCCGGACTCCATGTAATGACTAGATAACTCTGAAAGATGCATTGTTAGGCAATTTTATGACTGTACAAACATCATAAGAAGACAGCTTAGTGACCTTATAGCCTCTGAGCATTTTCTGAATGACACATGTAGGACCTTGGCCAAAATATTTAATCTCTCTGAGACTTTAAAAACTATAGAATGGGGTAGGATGCTTTCATAAGGCCTTTAATAGGATTAATTAGTTCATCCATACAAAATACTCAGAACAAGTCCCAGTATTTTGTAAGAGTTCCATATGTGTGAGTGAATGTTAACATGAAGGAACTTGGTTGAGTTCCATCTTGAATAGGTGAGAAGGTCTATACACTGGAATTGTTTCAGTGTAAAGGAAAAAAGGCTATAGAAGTGAACTGCTACAATTTTGTAAATGGATAGGTTCCTAAATCTCTGTGTAACAATGTGCAATTGTTTTCTCACATTCTATAGGGATTTAAAGTTTAGAATATCGGCAATTGATGAAAAATATTTGTTTCATGTTATGTCTAAGGTATTTGATATTCAGAAAGGTGGTAATGTTAAGTTCAAGGTATCTATGTTATAGGGAGTAATATCATTATGCTTCTCTTCTGGAGGGTTAACAACTAAAGTAGGCACACCAAGTAATTAGAGAAAAAGAAGTGCTACAAGATTAGTCAATATTTTGACTCTAGCCCTTGAAGGTCAGTGAGCACACAGGACATAACAGAACCTGTTCTGTAACAGCGTATACCTCAGTGGAGTCCCAGATTTCCTATTCAAGAAGATTATGGGGCCTCAGAGGAGAGTGATTAGTGATGCACAATGTGCCTAAAGGGATTCACCAAGAGGAAACATTCTCTCAGGCTTTCACAGAGAGCAAATTGGTCACACAATGGCTGTGATTCATCCAGATGGCTGACATTGACACAAGTTCTGCGAACCGCAGTACATGGTTTCAGGATAAATCCTGAGGGGACCAGACTGACCTTGTTAGATACAAAAGTTACATTTTTTGTAACATATGTTTGATATCCTGGATATCATTATGCCTTAGTAGACTTAGTATTCACTGGGAATTCCAAAAATGATCTCCTTAGAGTTCAGCTGTGATGGTGGTGTCAGTTTCTAAAACCTATGAGCACAATAAGACAGGTCAAGTAGATAATGGTGAAGTTGTTATATCATCAGATCTAAGTAAAGTGTACAGAGTTCAATTTACTGATGGCAACTGTGTAGGGTTAGAGTTGTAAGTTTAGTGAATGCCCAGGATATTAGGAGAGAAAAGAATGAAGTGGTTTTAAATTTATAAATAAACCTGCATTTTTGATTCAGAGAGAACATTAAAGGTGCCCAAGAGGCTAAGCTTAGACCCTGTATGGAGAAAACAAATGTAACTCTGTCTTCAGTATGATAAAATTCATTAATCTTCATGCCCCTTGACCTTAACCAAGTAAATATTATGCTTCACTTAGCGTATGGTCACTTTAGTTCTGATTCAGGTGCGAGTGTTCTGCTCTGATAGTTTCCTCATAAGTTTTTTTTTTTTTTTTTTTTTCTTTTCAGGTATGTCAAACACCGACACAAGTGTTTTATATATTGTGGTAAACGTTGTGTTATACATTCATGTAAAATCGCGGTTCTTACACGTGAAATTTGAAAGAGTAAAACATGAATATAGAAATGGTCCTCCAAATAAAGAAATGGTCATGCAGAGGTGTTTATCTGAGATAGCCCTTGTTTGTAGCTCATTCACTCATTGAATATCATTTTCATGAATTGTTTTTCATGTCAATAAAGAGAAAAGTAAACTAAAGTGAGTCTCAAACTCTTGATGACTGTTAAATTTGCCATATATTCTGAAGACTATTTCATTGAAGGTAACATCAGGTACTAAGAACATTTTTTTTCCTTTTAAAAATCTTTACTATTAGAAAGTTCCTGTTCATAGTAATCATTCTATTCAAAGATGAACTTTACTATAGCACTGTATCTCAGAAAACTGATAAAATATTTTACTGCAAAATTTCATAGAAGACAAATTCCTCACGTTAAGCTTCATGAAGTTCTTTGGCATTTTCATAGCTCTTTCTCAGCTAATATGAGGCGTCGGGTATACTCTGCTCTGCTTGCAAGGTGGCCATGTGGTGACTTGTGCTAAATTAACAGGACACCAAATCAGTGACCAGTCTTTTCTCCTCTTGCACGACCTTATGCCAGCCAGCGGGACGAAACAGCCATGAATGTAAGAATACCATATGACCTATTTATCCTTTCAGGAAAATTGTTTTCCAGGAGGGAAGCCTTTTTGGATTCAGCAAAGGAAAATGCTAAGTGGAAATATCACGGTTTGCTCTGAGTTTTGTCCTGACCCAGTGCCCATGACTTTTTTAATCTTTAGGCTTCATAAAATGGTGAACAAAGCAAAGTCATTCTGAAGACAAAATGGTCATTGGTATTTAAATTATGTTTGTCACTAGCCCAAAAAAGAAGGAATTAATTCATCTGAATGGGCAAGAAAAATAAATAAATAAATAAATAAATAAATAAATAAATAAATAAATATTATTAACTTAGGGGATGCTCCAAATGATTTCTCCATTATCCTAGGCATACACCATCACTATAGTTAAAGATTCTCTTACAGCTCTTAGATTTTTAATCTAAGGTTTATACATATACTTTTAAATCCAGATTCAATATTTTATGTATTAATTTTTCAGGGCTACAAACATTATGAAGCATTGTGGATTAATAAGAAATCTGTTACTCTAATTTAATTCATTTTCTTTTGACATAAAAAATTGTGTAAGAATAAGACCAAACTAATTTTCGTTATCCTATTCTAAAATTTGAGCTTCAACTTTCGGTAATGTGTAAATCAGTAGAGAGATCCAAGTGTCTTTCTTACGTAAAGTATCTACTTTAATTTTCTATGCTACTCATTAACAACATATTCAGTTATCTTTCCTTAATGATTTTTAGAAATGATATATGTTCAGCTAAAATTTGTAAATAGATTATTCATTTCTATCAGTTTCTTTTTTCCTTGTCTCATTTTTTCTTTAATTATACTTTCTTTGTTTTCTTTTAAAATGAACATTGACTTAAGAGAGAGTATAGCAATAACTGAAATTACATTAGAAGAACCACACTTCTAGAAGACCAGAATGACAAGCAATCCAAGCATGATTTTAGTCTTATACGTTGCTATTCTGAATGTCAAAAACCTGTTGGAGATTCTTAAGACCATTTTCTAATTCATCCTTTATACATAAGTGCATGGGTTTTCCCCTGCCAAGTTTCCTAACTTTTCTGCTTGCTGTCTCTTCTTTATTTAATCCTTAAATTCTTGATTTCCATTCAGCTGTGCTATGCCTTTCCCTTTTTATTTCTTCTTTTGTGTTCTTACACTAGGGAAATTATATGATATTTACCCATGTAGGTCTGGTTTATTTCATTTATGAGTATATCTTCAAGATGCACACACTTACATATGAAGTCTTCTAGTTTATCATTATTTATAGCTGAATAATATTACATTGTATAAAAACACCATATCTTTTTCCAGCCAATGGTCAGATGATGGGCATTTTGGCTGTTCCTATGATTTGGAAACCACAAATTGTGCTTCTATAAACATAGGTGGACAAACATCACTATGATATGATGTTTTCAGTTCTTCTAGGAAAATTCCCAGGAGGGAAATAGCTGGATTGAATGGGATTTCAAATCCTAATTTTCAAGAAGTCTCCACAATGATTTCCATAATAGTTGCACCAATCTGCATTCCCACCAGCAGTGGAAAAGGGCTCCTTTTCCCCCACAGCCTTTGTTTCCCCCACAACATTTGTTGTTGGTTGATTTCTTTATGATAGTCATTATCTCTGGGGCGAGATGGTATCTAAGTGTTTTAATTTGCATTTCACAGATGACTAACGATGTGGAACATTTCTTCATGTATTTATAGGCTTGTCGTATCTTTTCCCCCAGTTGGAAATTGTGTGTTCATTTTGGATGCCCATTTCTGGATTGGGTCTTTGAATTTTTGGGACCCTCACATTTTTTAGTTCTTTATATGTGCTAGATAGAAGACCTCTGTCTTAATACTCATTAGTTAAATTTTTTTTTCAAAATTTGTGGGGTGTCTTTTCACTCTGTTGGTTTTTACTATCAGTTTTCATGCCAGGGTAAGTAAGAAATATAATAACATGAAAATGAAAGTTCATAGGATCCTAGAAAAGTGTAAGCTTATGATTCTCACTCAGAATCTAAGTATCATCATTTTTCTGTGTATGACATGAGGCTTTTATCTTTCTGATCTACAATCATGGCTACTTCCTCTCTTCCTAATGTTACAGACATTGCTCAGACTGGCTCAACACCATGACCAGGCAGCCTGAATCTATAGTAAATGAATCCAAAATTTAAATTGGGGATTTCTGGAAGATGCTCAGGCTGTGAATGGAAATTCTTACAATAACTAGGAAACTTCAAGTTGCATGCATCCAGGCAATTGTCATGTAACAGGATTTAATAAATATTTTTGTTTTATGGTCAATTAGGTAACGATAACTTCCAAAGAAACATAAAAATCTTCATGAACTGATGATATTACCGGAGAACATCCATGTGCCATTTGAGGTGACATTATTTTTAAAGCAATTTGGAAAAAAGTTTGAAATAATTGAACAATAAAAGCACTTATAATTGAATTGAATTGAAGTAAAATGATTATACATTCACATGTAATTGGAAGAAATAATATAAGGAGAATCTATTTACCCCTTAAGCAAGGTTGATGTTGGTATTATAAAATCAAGTGATCATTGTATTTCCTCGGTGTAATGCATGAATATATATATATATATATATATATATATATATATATATATATATTACTGAATTGTAAGTTCAGGAAACCAACACAAAGTCAAGATACTGAATGATCCTAGTATAAGAATTGTTTATGTTGGTTGCCCTTGTATAACCAGATCTACCTCCCTACCACTCTTCTTCTTCTTCTTTTTCTTCTTCTTTTTCTTCTTCTTCTTCTTCTTCTTCTTCTTCTTCTTCTTCTTCTTCTTCTTCTTCTTCTTCTTCTTCTTCTTCTTCTTCTTCTTCTTCTTCTTATTTTAGGGAAGGTCTACAGGGTGTTCATGGTCTCACTACTAGATCGGGCTTTTTACAAACTCCCAAGATCTGGCATTACAGGCATGCACAACCACACTGAGTCTCAGTTGCCATTTCAGTGTGTCCCAGGGGTGGTATTGGTGTGGCAAGCCCGGTGACTGAACTCCTAGCCCCTGTGCCTATTTGCAGGCATTTTAATCTACTGAACTATGAGGCTTCATTTTGTATTCTAAACACTAAACCTTTTACGCTTTCTTATACCCTGTGCCCTATCTGCCCATCTTCACCTGATTTCTCATAAATAATTATGGTTTATTTATTGTGCTCAAATCACCAATATTTTCTTTCAGGGATTATGTTTTTGATGTCTAGTACAAGTAACTTTAATTTTTAGCCTTGTGCTCATAAGCAGAGAATTTATTTTCACCGCTATTATTTCGACTCATGCTTATCTGACGTCAAGGAGTACAGGCATTGTTGCAGCAAAGACTGTTTTCCCAGTAGTAGAAATACTAATGAATATACTTGAATTGCATGGTCATGTGTATGTGTAACAAGCTCTTAGATGATGCCCAAAGACCTGATGAAAAGGCATATTTTCAGCTCATAGTACTTTCAGGGCCAATCCAACAGTAGGAATTGAGAATCTCAAGACTTTAAATGACTTAGGTAAGTCAAAATATCTTACACTTCCTAAGAATTTTTCAAATTTTTATCATGAAAATAGCACAGTTTTTTTTGAAAGCCTCACTTCTATTAAGGTTCACTCAGGAGTGAAAGAAATGAGAATCTTTTCAGTGGCTTAGAGATTAGAAAATAACCTGTATTAATAAAGTTACACCAAGAGAATTTCCCAGTCATGAAAATCTGCTAGTGTTAATATTTTCATTTTTGTGTTATGGTTTGGCCCTAACCTATTGGCATGTCCCTGGGGCTCTACTGTACTCCAATATTAGAGAAATTCCTCTCTCATGATAAAGAGTCATGTTTTAGGGACTTAACAGAGACTAAGAGACTTAAATGTTATCTGCTATGATTATTCCCTTTTTCCAAAACACAATTTCTGATGCATGCTTAGAATAGTTCGCGCCCTGTCTTAGGCATGTTCCTTGCTGCTTAGGCAAAATACTCTACACCCCAAGCTTAATGAAGGAGAGGTTTATTTTGGCAAGCCTTTTGGTGTCTAGTTTTGGGGCACCAAGGCAGGAAGGCACAGCAGAAGGCCCTGGAGGAGAAGAGCTCTTCCTATTGGCACTGGAGAAAGGAAGCAAAAGGAGGAGTTGGGGAGGCAGACGTAGCCTTCCAGCCCATGCCCCAGGGCCCTTCCTCTTTCTAATAACAGTCAGTCACAAGCTCGAAACTTACAGCTGCCTTTTAACAGTCCGCTCTCAAGCACAATGAAGAAAGCATCCAGACAGAAATCATACAGCTCTCCTTTCTGTTACCTCTAAGTTTGATTAACAAATGCACTAATGTATTCTGTGCAGCTTTGTGTTGTCTCACCCCGATTATCTTTACACTCAGCCCCCATTCACACCATGTTGGGTGATATACTCCAGCCATGCCCTCTTCTTCAATGTCTCTCAATAACTCTGCAAAGCCCTTGCAGCTGTTTCATGTCTTTGTTAAGTGCTTATCAGTTGGCATTTTTGTGGCATCAGTTCCCGTAGGAGGGCTGTCTCAGAAGAAATATCAAATATAGTCTCAAAAAATAAAATAGTAAAAAATAAAGATATTAATTTTTTCCTCAATTTGAAAGGAAAAAGAAGAGGTGTTAGACTGAAATTAAATTTTGTGCTTCGTTGTCTCATCCCATAATAGCATTGCCCTTGGGTGCATGTGTGATCTATGAGAATTTTTTGTTTTGTTCACTACCGCTGCATTTTCTCATGTAAACTTTGTAACAAATATTATGCAGATATGGTTTCTTGAAATACACAGCAGGGAGAACATCACTTAATTTCTTTTTCGTTCCTTTCTTTCTTTTTTTTTTTTCTTTTTTGTTCTTTTGTACAGGGTCACATTATGCAGCTTGCACTCATAGTGATCCTCCAGTGTTCAGCCACCCCCAGCACTGGGATTAGAGGCATGTGTCACCATGCCCAGACTTAGTCGTTGGCTCATCCTATCCTAAGGGTGGGGCCAGAGCAGCATGTGGTGCCAGAGATCAAATCCCAGCCCTTGTGCTTGAACAAGCAATCCCTGAGTCAGCTGAGCTATCTCACAGACCCTGACACCTAAATTTCTTACTGTTCATACTTCTTAAAATACATCTCTTAGATGCTTTAAAGTATTCATGGCCAAGAAATCGCATAACTATAAAGTTAGAGAGATGATGAGAAATAAAGAACAGATTAAGAGATATTTCTAAGACCTCAAACCAGGTGAGAGAGAAAGCAGGACACACATGTCTCACACTGGTGGACAGTAATAGTGCAGAACAATAATGGTGGCACATACGTGTATGAAACACGTTGATTAAACAACGCATATGCTTTGTTCTTCTGGCCCTCCCACATCCTTTTGTCATTAGAACTCCAGTTGTTTGCAGGAACTTGAGACAACTGTGTGAACTGACTTAAGATGGACACACATGTTTTGCTTGAATGTATAAGGAGCCCACCATCTGAATAAAGTAGAGAAAACAAAGATAATGGGGTGGCAACTTTGTGGAGCTATGAAAGGTAAGCAAGGAAAAGAAAAGAGGGCACAGGTGAAGGAGATCAAGGTAAGCTCTACTGTAATAAGTCCCCCAAATAAAGGGGGAATGTATGAGCCACAAACATACATCCATACAAGTAAGTTTAAAATGTTTTGCATCATATATTTGAAATTAAAATTTACAGAGGGGCTCAGTAAAAACTTCAAATAAACGTATTTTAAAACCTAAAAGAAAAGTTTAGAGTAAACACCACGTTAGAACCATCAGAAAATCCATCATTTCACAAAAGAACACTAAAACAGCGATAAAGATAAAACTATGTAGTCAATAAAATAAACTCACAACACAAATGGCTGACTCCTCATGTTGTTCATACCTGACGATTATTTGCCTTGTCTCTTCCCGCTGTGGACACGAAAAAGAGTTGTCGACTTTTAGCTGTCAATCACAACACTTAGTCCTGTGCAAACACACCTAACGTTTAGACTTTAAAATCTCAATATATGGGCCTGGCGGGATGGCTCAGTGGTCTAAAGCGCCTGCTTAGGAAAGCTTAGGCGGCTGCAGGGAACGGGGTTCGATCCCTGGCACCACATGCTGCGCCAACCCTGCCCTAGGGGTAGGCTGAGCTGGCCATAAAAATGAGTGAATAAACAAACAAAGGTTCTAAAATCTCAATATAGTTTTAGGGAGCAAGACACTGATATGTTGTAAGGAAATCTCAGAAGGAAAGAATTTATATATATTTCACTCCTGATATTTGAAAAGCCTATGAAAATTTTTAAATTATTTATTTATTTAACTGGTGCAGGGTCTCAATATGCAGCTCAGACTCCTAGTGATTTTCCTGTCTCAGCCTCTCCCATTCTGGGATTCCAGGTATGTGCCACCACACCTGGTTTTGGTGGCCAGCAAAACAGCAAGGCATGTAGTGTCAGAAATTGAACCCAGGACCTTGCCCTTAGCAGGCAGGCACTTAAAACATTGAGCTATCTCCCCAGCCAAAAAATTAATATTTTTATAACATCTCTTTAAGAAGCAAAAATTAATTATCTCAGATTTTCAGTAAGGACTTTTATTAATTTCAAGGAGAAATACAATTTATGTTCAATGAGCTACCTATTGGTGAAATGTGAAGGGAATATGTGAAAAATTTCTAGGAAAACAATGCTATCTATACTAAAATCTCCTCAATAAAATTTTCCAAGTAATTACTAGGGCAAAATGCATTTGAAATTATCATTATGTACTATAGTAATTCTATGTAATACTAAGAGTGAAAAAAATAAATGTTATTTTCCTATTATTTATCCACTGTATACAAAGAAAAAGCTTATAAATTTCATTAATTCTTAACATGGAAACCTCTGAAAAATTACTCACAGAATATGGAAGCATTTTAAATACAGAATATAGACAGTCTTTCATAGTTTGTATTGACCCCTTTATGGTCCTCCAAGAACAGTAGGTAGGTAATGCAGCACCTGGCACAGCACAGTAAAAGCTGAGTCAGTAGAAAGTCTGGTAATGGCAGATCCTTTCCAGACAGTGTTAAGAGGTCAATGAAGGTCATGTCATTCAAACCATCTCAAAATGAAGTAAACTGCTCCTAAAATGCTCATCTCTTTCACAAGGATTTGTCTTTATCTTTCTTTCATTTCAAGTTCAATGCAAGGCATACTTACATACTTCAAAGAAATAGTTCCTGGTTTTCATAAAAATAAATTTTCTGAAGTTGAACAGCTGAATTCCAGGGAGCAAACAGGGAGAAGGTGCCATTCTTATCCTCCAGCAGATTCCTTTTCCAGCTTCATCACTGGAACCATTGACTCTGAATGCATTTGGCAACGTATCCCAGAACATGAAATTTGTTGGCCAAGAAGTAATGCTGGCTCTTCCAGCTTAGCTATGAACAGAGGAGCGTTCACTGGTGTGGTTGCTATGGCGGTGATATTTTTGAGCAGCTGTAACAAAGGAGGCAGTAAAAGTTGGAGGTCAAATTGTCTTTATTCCAGATTAGAGGGCTCAGCATTTTCAATGTTCAGCGCTGAGAAACAACACGCTGTAATGAGCTTTAGGTCTCCTGTTTGCAATTTCCTACAGTGCCAATTACCATCAGTGCAGTGGAGCTCACTGTGGATTATTTGGGGGCTATTTTAGAACCAGCCCTTGGGAAAATCTGCTGAGATTGGACTTTGTGACCCAAAACCTATTATGGCTGCTACTAATGATCCATAATAGCAATATTAACATTAATAATAATAACAAATTTTGAGCATCTACTTGATGTCAAAATTGCTTTAAGCAGCCTGCATATTATATAATTCAATCTCATATTGGTTTACATCTTTTGTACTTGTTTGAAAGAAATAGAATGTGAGCTCTTAAAGGTAAACTTTATGTTGTCGTTAACACAGATAAACACACTGCTAGTTTATAGCATAATAGCGATGCAGTCTAAGAGTCTTCTGGTTGTTTTGTATTATAAGTTACTGGCCATTTACCTGCTGCAGTATCATTTTCTGAACTTTTAGGGACACACATTTTGTGAACGCTTGGTCACAAGGTTTTGCATGAGTTTCATTCTCTGTTTTATTTACTCAGCTTTTGGATAAATAAGCATACATGCATACTGAAACGTGAATACACACATGAGAAATACACAAATCTGTGCATTGCTACAGTTTATGGAGGATAGACTGATAATGAGATAACAAAGAAAAGTTTTAAAAGCCAAAGCTGCTTGCGACAAGCCATGTATTTTTCCATACCAAGCAGTAGTGAGGTATGTCATTTTTTGCTATCCAGTCCCTCACTTTTCTCATGATCACAATGGATTTGAATTCGAGAAGCTGTTCTCTCCTAGTAGGGATGCTTTCGTGGTGGAAAGTGGTAAAATCAAGGATGTATGACTTTTTCCTGCATGGCCCTATAGTAAGGCTCACCGAAGGATGTCTACGTCCTGACCACTGGACACGTCAGTATGCTGGTTGCGAAGGAGGAGACATGCTGGAATGAAATGGAAGCACCTCGTGAAGTGGAGATTGTCCTGCATTATTTTGCTGTAATCAAGAGACTACAGTGCAGGGGCCCCGGGAGCAATCAGAAGAAAAGTCTCCAAAAGGATGTCCAGGTAATGGAGCAGCACTGCTGGCTTTCAAGAGTGCGAAGACCATGAGTGGATGACTATGAATAGCCCGTAAAGTCATGAAAACTCTAGCAAGCAGATTCCCCTCTAAAAATCTCCAGAAAGGAATGTAATTCTGCCAACATCCTGAATTCAGTTCAGGGAGACCTATATTAGACTTCTGCCTTTCACATCTAATTATAATACATTTGTGCTCTTCAAAGCTCAGGTTTTTTGTGGTTTCTCAGTGCTGCAAAAGAGAACAAATATAGCACATTTAATTGAGTGTATTCTAACTAATCCTTTATTAGTATATGTTGCTGTTCCCGAGCCTTTCTCAGTCCCTAGGTGTAAAAACAAGCACATTAGAGCTTTACCGTTCTCCTAAATCTTAAAACACCTTGCTTCCTTTTGCCCCTAAGGTTGTGTGAGAGGTCACGCCTTGACACTAATTGTTTACACTTAGTTCATTACAAAGCAAATAAAACAAGTTAGTAGCTTACTAGCTGACTGCAATTCAGGTGCCTGTGTCTGCGTATTAGCAGCTAGCTTTTAGGTTAAATTCCAACCGTGTAAAAGGGGGCGATCCATCAGCAGACGCTCTGAATACCAGCTGCTGTTTTGAGTAACTATACCTGAACACTAGACTGAACTCATCATGAAAGAACCAGGGGCACAGACCTCCATCTTGGAAAAAGTGATTAGCACAGGCCCGAGGCAGAGAGGATCTAGAAAGTAAGATTGTTTTCACCAAACCTCATCTGCTTTTTTTAGAAATTCACTTTAACGTTTATTCTTTGATTTGACACACACTGCAGAATAAATTGCAACACAGATAACTGCAACACTGGAATGGATTTCTTAGTAATGTACGTTGGGCATGTTCTCAGATCTCTGGAATTTTTTGCTCTTTGGTGGCATGGCACACAACACAAATCCTCATGCACTCCGTGAAAAGAAATGATCCAGAGCTGTTTTAATCTCCACTCCCTTTTTTTTTTTTCTGCATGGTAAATCCTCTGTGAACTCTTCTTCCTTAAGCTTCTGAGCACTCAACACAGGTCATGTGTCTGTCAAATAAAATTGTACAGATAAGAAATTAGCATCTTAAAAGCAGTGAAGAAACAATAAACAAAGCTTAGAGTGGGTTGTAATCTGTTACTTAAGGATTCCAGAAAACTGGAATTTAAGAAGGCGGGTAACAGCTTATTCTGGTTGATGTCTCAGCCCTTACTTGAGATGTTCGCTATGATCTCCTCTCTTCCCTGTAATCCTTTTAACAATTGTATGAACCTAGCGTTAAATAGATCATGAAGGTCAATAGAAATTATAGTCCTAAATAAAAAGACGATGCTTCTGGAACTCTGGGCTCATTTGAGAAAGACAGATCTCAGTGAGACCTCCGTAGCTACATTAACGGGGTCTTTTCATCATTTCTTTTGGCACCAGACCATAACATCCAACAAGGGGTGCCCAGTGTGGAGCACAGAAGATGACCAGGGTTCAATTAAGAGAGGCCTGACTGTGTGGAAAAAGTACTCCCAAGGTAGGAGAGACCACTGGCAAAAGCTTAGAATGATGGGAAACACTGTTTTAGTAGAAAAACAGCATGTCCATCTTATAGAGACATTACTCAAAGGAGTGGGGGTAAAGGTGAAACCAAAGAGTTTCATAGAATTTTTTTTCCTCATAAGAAGGCATTGTTCTTGGTTTTAGCCTAAGAGAAAAACTGCTCTAAACTTTAGAGTTTGGAAACAAATTATGAAAATGCCGAGCAGAGAAGAATAGCAAGGAGAACGTATTCCTTCAAGCGTATGGTTTTATGTACCCTTGTCTCCTTGGCTTTGGAGCCCCTGCAGTTGGAATCTGAGGAAACCAGTCTGCAGCCAATTCCTCAGACTCAGGAAATCAGTCCTAGAAAGGTTTCAGTTTATGAGGACCCTACAAAACATGAAGGCAGCAATCCATCCCTTAATTTGTCCTTGTTGGATGAAGAATTGAAATCAAAGAATCGGAAAGTAAATCAAACATTTCCGGCTCTTTAGCTTCTTCCCTCTGATTCTGAGGATTTTTCAGAAGCTCAGGAGAATGGATTAGAGAAAGAAGCAAATAAAATCTGAGAGTTATCCCATCATGTGGAACATTTGACACAACTGATATCCCAATTGGTGGAGCGATTGGATGTTTCAAATCCAGCTTCAATGCTTGCTCAGATTCAATTTCTGCCTCCTCCCCCATAGCATACAACATAAAATGTTATGCTCTGAAACAAAAGAGAGGACAGCGAGTCCAACCTAATGCAGATCTCAATTTTCCATTCATTTTTTCCACATACTGGCAGAGGAATAATCCAGGACCCTGCTCTGATACTTTGACATGAGGATATACATACCTTAAAACTTCACAAAAAATTTAATTTCTTTAGGAGTTTATAATTGTATCTCTTTTTATTATTTTTATGGCTGACCTTTCCATCTTCTTGGAAATTTTATGTTACTGGAATGATACATTGTGTTTATCCTAGTTTACCCAAGGTACCATTTAACTAATCAATTAGAGCAAATTCTCGTTATCATGTGTCATGAATTTACTCATATACTAGGTAATAAAGAGTAGGATTTGTGCATTTAGTTCAAAATAATGAGAACTTTCTGAACCACCAAGATATTTAAAAGAAATAGCACTCATGTCTCCATAGTGCCTCCCTTAATAATAACTGATTTTTTAAAAATCAAAATACACATACAATTTGAAAAAAAAGGGTAGTATTTAGTCTCCATTTTTCAATATTTGTGTTCAAGCTACGACATTCAGGTCAAAAGACATGAGTTTTTTTTGACAGAAGAAAAGCCATCTGGCTATTTAGAACATTCCTACAACAGAAGGATTCACAGTAGCTCTCCACTGAAAGTGAGTAGCATTTTTAGGTTTTATAGACTAAGGATCTGGGAGCACACTGGCTTGCTGAAGAAGAGTTGTCATACTTGCAGAACAGGCACACAGCCTCAGAGCTTCTCAGACTTGACTCCATCCCCAGGGAGTCTGGTTCAGTCTGTCTCAGGTGAGGCTGATCATTTGCATGTCTGCTGATTTCTCAGGTGAGGCAGGTGCTGCTTTCCAAAGACAACACTCTTCTGTGAACCACCGAGTGGGCAAATTTCATCTACTTCATTTTTATGCTTTTTTGACGAACACTGCTTAGCGTGCCTGCAAAGGAAGGCAGGCAGAGGTATCACAGAGAGCTGAAGTACAGATGTAATTTCGTATCAAACTGCTATCAGCTTAAATAACGCACCATTTTTTTCAAAAATGACTTACTCTGTATCCTTTGATCTTAATTGTGCAATGTTTTGTATGCTTTAAAAGGATACTTTGATTATTATAAATTATTTGGGATAGATTTAATCAGTTATCTGCTTTGGAAAAGGTTGGCTTGTTATGTGGAGGAGATTCTGTTGACTTTTCCTTTGTAAATTTGCATTTAAAATGCAATATCTTTCTTTTTTATGTATTTAGGACAGGGTCCACAGGGCTTCGCTATA
>PVJA010010252.1:0-57931 GCA_004027025.1 Myocastor coypus
AAAAAAAATAGTAAAAGAAACCATTAGAAATGATACAGAATTTTACTAAACGAAATGATTAGGAATTCAATGATGGTTGTTATATTGCATATTGTTTTCTTCAAATTAGTTCCCCTCCTGGGCATTTTTCCACAAGAATTGAAAACATCATACCGAGAACTGCTTTGTGAAATAATATGCCACTTTTTCTTCCCCCAGGTAAGTAATGAAAAGGAAGCAAAGTCCTTTCGTATTCCAGCTGCTTTCCCCAGGCTCTGTGGGTCTGATTCATTTATGTACCTATAATCATATCAACTATTTCAATAAAATACAGTAATTTAATGCATATCATGTCCTGCACTTCATCATTAAACACCCCTTAAAGGGTCTCCTCTGGCAGCACGTATAGAAAGGCCACATTGTTTTGATGGACTGTAAATTATATATGTACCATAATTTAACTATTCTCTGTTGATGTGCATGTAGGAAGTGACCCCAAGATGCTGCTGTTTCCTCTCTCCTCCATCAGCTGCCAATAACCCTCATTATTCACTGCTGTGCTCACAACGGAGCCTTCGTGGGGACCCCCGAAGCCGAGCCATTGCTCTCCCGCGGACCCGGAAATGAGTCTGCTCCGGCCCAAGCTCTTTTCTGCCCCCAGTTTGCCAAGGCAGCTCACTTTTGAAGCCATATTTGATCCCAAATGTGATGGTCCTTTCTTTTAATTCTTCGGCTTCCATCCACATCTCTCTTCCTCCGCAGACGTCTAGGAGGGGCTGCAGATGCTGTCCGTGGAGCCCCTGAGCTCGCGACAGCGAGTCCTCCACGTCAGTGTCCAGCTCACGCCGCCATCGGCTGCCCCCATGAACCAGCCCGTGCGGGCTGCACAATGCTCACCTCCTCACTCCTCCTAGCCGTGCAGGCTGGAAGACGACAGCGCGAGTGGAAAAGTCTTTATTTTCCCAGGTTTTCCACATAGAGAGAAACTGAGACATAGAAAGGTTAAGAAAGTTTCCTTGAAATTAAAAGTAATAATAATAATAATAAAACTGAAATTAAAAAAAAAAAAAAAAGGAAAGTTTCCTTATAGAAGAAAAGAAAGGGAAGGGAAAGGAAGTGAAGGTGCCTAAGACGGGGACCTGGGCTGAGCCTCTGAACCCAGCTTCTCCGGTGCCGTTCCTGTCGCCTCTCCTTCTCACCGTGGCCGTATTCTCTGCTGTGAGAACACAAAAATGTCCGTGAGAAGAATGACCATTCTTTCCTGATCTCCCTTATTCTCTCTCATTCTCTTGAAAACGACATTTCTCATTTGTTCATTTATTTGTATTTTGGCTTCAGTACCCCTCCTGCCCCCATCTCTGGGCATTTCATGCTACCACAGCTGGAAACATATATTTTTACTTTTTTTTTTTTTTTTTGTACAGATTTTGGCTTTCCCTCTCCCCTTGCATTTTCTTTGTATCACTTTTGAAGCATGCTCCACTGTATCCCTTCCCACGCCAGGAGGGCTTTCATCAACTTCATCATTCTTCCATATTTATTTCTTGTCTGAAGAAAGTTTGGTCATTTGCTGTATACCTCTGTAATATATCCCTCATTTGGATAAATTACATCCAATGCTTTCCTTTCATTAACAAAGTAGTTTTATTCCTTGCACAGCTTTTGTGTTTCCTTGGGGATGCTATTAGCAGGGTGCCACACAGATCGCCTCTGAGCAAATCTGTCCTTATTGAGAAATTCTAAATGTCTGGATTTAGGGGTCCCTTTGATGTGCTTCCTATAACTTCCCTTTTCCCAAATATTTATTTGAAGTCCCTTTATGTTCCACTTTTCCTAGGCTCTTAAGTAGGAGATGAAAAGAGGCCTCTCTCTCTCTCTCTCTCTCTCTCTCTCTCTCTCTCTTCCCCCTCCTCCTCCTCCTCCTCCTCCTCCCCAAATATTCTGGTGACCATGCATGAGCCCACACCAATCTTACCTAGCCTGTGAATATCCAGACTGTATGTTTAATAACTGGAAAAAAAGACAGATGAGAAGAAACCTCCCTGCAGCTGCATTCTCTTTCCATATTGACTAGAATGGTGGGGCGGTTCTATAATGCAATTTCTTACTCCTATCCAGCCTCGCTTTTCTGTCCTACCCTTTTCCCACTTAGTACGACTCCCCCAGTAGATGCTACCACTTGCCATATTGGGACACGTGGAGAGCCTGGAAAAGATCAAATGTTTAGAGCGAGACAGGGCTGGTTTTGAATCTGGCTCTTTGTTTACTGTCCTGTGTGGCTTTGGGTAAACCCCGGAATGTCTTCCAGATGATCTTCTCATCCCAGTCGTAAGAGTGTTTCCCTGTGGCTATTGTTAGGATCCGAGGGAATGAAGACGAATGTGTAGCACAATGTCCAAATAGCAGATGCTCCATAAGCGGAGACTGGGGTTATTAGAGCTGTCGTCATTATTTATTGCTAACAACCTTCAGTATTTACATTCTGTAACTTAGATTTCATTAGTTGGCCTCCCTTATTTATACTTATTAGGTAGTTCTTTGCATTTTCTGATTGTTCCTCTCCTTTCCCCAATTCTTTGCATCATGCCTTTTACCTGTCAGGATTTATGGTGCAGAACAGAAGTTAATTCTTTCTCACTTCTGGAGGTTAAAAGTATGAAATAACAGTGATGGAAGGGCCATGCTCCAGGGAAAGCTTTCGGGAAGAATCCCTCCTTGCTTCTTTCTGGGCTTCTGGTGCTTGCTGGGATCCTTGCTGTCCCCTGAATTGTGTGAGTTCCCTCCAAGCTCTACCTCCATCCATATGCGGCACTCTCGCTCTATTTCTGTCTCTGGAAGGACATGAGTGATTGGATGTAGGACACACTTCAACCCACAACAATAGAGGCAAGAGGTAGCAGGAGTGAACACTGCTCTGATGCGAGAATGACAGTGAGGACACACCATCGGTGCCAAACTGTGCAGTGGTCACACAGCCACCTGTCACATTAGCCTTCTGCACTGGTCATGTGACTTACAGAGACTGGAGCTGAGGGTTGGGGAGCAGGGTCCAATTGGACAGAAGGTGTCTGGGCTCAGAGACAAACACCTGCCTTATTATTGGAGAGAGACAGCTGCAGCATGTTGGTGAGCCTCCTGCTCTTCCAAGGGCAGGTGACATAAGAGGCCAGTGAGGGGTTAGCAGTGGCGCTCATGAATACCGAGAGTCTCACACGCCTTATGGGTTACTGTAGCATGAATATTAGTGCTGCTTTGTCCTCCTGTCCTTTATCTTTTTTTTTAAAGAACACCTTTTATTCTTTTGCTAACTCCTTCCTTAAATCATATTTTATCATTTTGAATAGAAAATAATAAGTAACGAGCATTTAATATGTGTCTAAATGTGTTTTCTATTTGTGTGTAGCACATAACTTTATGTATCTAATAATCTGAAGGGTTTTGCACATCTTGTTTTCTTGTTCTCGGCAGCAGTATTGCATATTCTCGCTATGGTTTGTACCTAGGTGTCCCCCAAAGCCTCATGCAGCTATGGGATGAGGCTTTTTCAAAAGTTGCTGGATTTAGGGTGTGTGGTGCTGAGATTGATTTATGGTGTAGTGCTAGTATTAAGGGCACTAGTGTTAAGTGAGCGAGTGCTACCTTCCCTGAGTAGCCTGGCATGGGTTAGAAAGCGCTGTGGTCATTGCTTGCTTGGTTTTCCACCTTTTGCTCACCAAGAACTGTGATGTGTATCTGCCATGCCAGTCTGCCTTGGAGCCAGCCAATTTCAGACTGAAACTTCTACAAACTATGAGTTAAATAAACCTTTCCTTTTTTTAGGACATAAGCTTTTCAGCTTGCTTTTTTTTTTTTTTTTTTTTTTTTTTTTTTTTTTTTTGTGAGACAGGGCCTTGCTATGCAGTTCAGGCTGGCCTTGAACTCACTTTTGTAGCCCAGGCTGGTCTCAAACTTGCACGGATACTCCTGCCTCAGCCTCCCAAGTGCTGGGATTACAGGCGTGCGCCACCATGCCCGGCAACCCTTCCTCTTTTAACTTGGAGTATTATGAGAATTCCCAAACAACATGCCAGACATACAGCAGAAGCATTTAAGTGTCAGGAAACCTTCTCTGAGTCCTCACTGTGTAGGTGAGCATGAGGAGTTGTTAAACAAACAGATTCTCATAACTCCAGAATGAGGTAGGCATTAATGGAGCAACTGATCATTTTATTTGTAAGAGTTTGGTACCTAGAGTTCGGGTGTGTCTTAGTTACTTTTCACTCATTGTTGGGACAGATACCCGACACTCAAAATGAAGGAAGGAAAGGTTTATTTAGCTCACAGTTTGTGGAGGTTTCAGTTCGTGCTCCAGTGGCTCCAAGGCAGCTCTTGCAGAGGAGGAGCAGCAGCTGTGGCGTCCGTCAAGTCTCGCTCTTCCTTCCGTGCCAGTGCTCCGCTGTGAAGATCGCAGCTCCTCTGAAGTGGCATGGATGTGAAGATCAAGCTCCTCTGAAGACTAGGGCTTCTCCAAGAAAGAGGAGCAGGGCAGGACCACTGCAAAGTCTTCCTCAACTCCATTTTATGCACTTTTTGTGCTGAGTCACTTTGGGGTGGCTCATCCGGCCCTAGAGTGGAACCAGTCACATCCCAGGGTGGGACCAGTCATGACCCAGAGCAGGCCCTCTGCATCCTGCAGGACCGGAATCAGCTGAGCTGATCCAGCCAAGCTTCCTCAAGTTGACACAACATGTCAACTACCACAGGGTAGAATTAGTTAGAGACTCCATGCTCCATAGAAGGAGGATGGAGCCTAGAGGAATGTTGGCCTGTGGGCCTCAAAGGAACAACCAACAAGGATGGCAAGGAAATAAAGGAAGTTAGTACTGGAAGCTGGAGGGTGGTGGGAGGTTTGAGAGCAGAGACCTCACGAATGTGAAAACCATGAAATGCACCTAAGGAGTGCCCTAGCTAAGAGCATTTTATGAAATAACATTGCCTGATTTCGTCTCTTCATCTACAACAAAAAGTAAGAAGAGATAGAAGAGCTAAAGAATGAATTATTACCTATAAAGAAGCTGGAACTTACTGGGCTTGAAAGTGGAGTTCTTTCTCATTTCTACCTTCTTCAGAATCAAACAGTTCTCAAACTAGAAAGTTTCCCAGGTCAAAGAACACATCCAAGATAGTAGTCTCAGACCCTTTGCAATGACTTAGGAGAGAGCTGGACATGATAGCACCTACCTCTAATGCCAGCACTCGGGATATCAAGATAGGAGGATCACTGGGAGTTGGAGGCCAGCATGGGCTACCTAGTGAGTTCAAGAACAACCTGAACTACATAATGAGATCCTGTCTCAACAAAAAATAAAGCAAAACAAAACTCCAGAAAGTGAAAAACAGAGGCTTCAGATTATGGCAATGCCTAGAACATATAGACCAGAGGTACTGGGAGGGGCTGAAGCTGTAAATTGGTCATATATGTGGAGGCAAGATAAGGCCACAGTGCCTAGGGCAGTCAAGTTACCTTAGTCTTGAGGGAAACATCCTGCTGAGACAATTTCAGTCATCAGTTGCTAGGCAACCTTACATCTCTTGATAGTAATTTTGCAAAATTATAAACAATCCGCACCTACCAGAAGAGAGGACCTCCACCTGATCTCAGCTCTTGTCTCTTGTCTTTATTTTCTAAATCCCCTGACTGTTTCTCCCCAGGACCACCAATAGCCACTAGCCACACTATTAGTCTCCTATACACACCTCATTAAGACAATGGCTTCTAAGCATCTCAAGGATGTGTATTTCTCAACAGTCTCAAGGACTTATATTGAAGAGAGATACAGTTGTGGCTTTGGCTAAAGAAGTGAACATCAATAAGATTTACATGAAACTCATAGAACACTTAACAGAAAGTTTTTCTAGTAGAATCACCACCAACTTGGCCTAAAGAGACTGCAAGTATTAAACAAAAAAGAACCTTTATGTGTACAGAAAAGAATTTAGGGAGTCTGAGGAGAATGTATTCTGCATGTAGGAAGACAACTAAATTTGCAAGAGACAGACTTTTAAAGTTTTAGAACATGATCCCCTCATTCCTCGACCCTTTCCCCTTAGGGGGTGTACATGGTCTCACACCCTTTCCTGTGTGCCTGTGCATGGTGGCTATTGATGTGCCATTCTCTAGTCCCAGCCAAAAGAAACTGGCACTTTTACTTTCTGTTTCTAGGAGCAGAACATTTGCTTTTTGAGTCCAGCCGTGATGACTTTGGGCAGCTTCAAATGCCTATGGAAAAGCCTGCACTGAGGAAGCGCAGTCTCACTCCATGCTACCATTTTCTGTCATGCACATTGGCCCTTCAAGCCCCACTGGGCAGCCCAACTAACAAAATATGAAGCCCACACTAGTTGTTCTTTCTAATCCCTGCCCAAGTGGCAGATTTGTAAATAAAACACGTGACCATTGTCTTAAGCCATAAATTTTGGAGTGATTTGTTCTATAGAAATAGATAGTTGGAACACTCCTCTTAATAGAGGAGAAAACTGACACAGTGACTAGCTATGTGCTTGAAGTCACACAGTAGGCAAGTGACATGCATACTTCATGGCCCAGGTTGGATGAGGCCACCTCACAAATCTTCTCTGAAAGGCCTTCCTGCTGCCACCCCTCATCGACTTGGCTTGGACTTTGTTACCTTCTGCTGGGTTCTTAATGGAAGATAATGGTGACAAGCTAGCACATTCTGCTTTGCTATTCTTACCAGCTACCCTGCTCTGCTTTGCTCCTTCGCTTCTTCATCCTGCCCCCTTGCCAGCTCTATTCAGTTTCTCGTCTTCAGTGCTCCCAGCTTCTGTGGACCACGGATGGTTTCCAGACCCCAGAGGAAGCAGAAGGAAAGGAAGGAGTCCATCTGAATCTTCAGTTCTCTCCTTTCTCCTGCTGGCTTTGAAGAATCTGCTTCAAAATTTTAGCAAGAGAGATTAGGACTAAATCTTCCCAATGTACTTCTCAACTTCCATTGAGAGGGAAAAACTTCCAGGGAAGCCACCAGTCCTGTCAACACCACTGGGTGCTTACATCTTTTGCTCAGGGCATGTGTACACCATCACTTCCTCTTGCTCCCTGTGGACTGCTACAGTGAGTCCTACATTAGCTTATTTACTGCAAGTTATGTCTGTCCCCTACCCTTCTCCAAGTAGGAAGCTAGTTCATGCTTCCTGCTTTTCTATTGTATCCACATAACAAACTTACCCTATGTCCAAATGTCCATTTCTAACTCCTTTTTTAAATGTATTTGATGCAGGGTCTCACTATGTAACTCCGACTTTTAGTGATCCTCCTGTTTTCAGCCTCTGCAGCACTGGGATTATAGGCAGGCACTACCATGCCTGGATTCAGTGGCCACTCAGTGTGCCTGTGTGCATGGCATGTGGTGTCAGGGATCAAATCCTGGTCTCTGCGCTTGCCTAAGCCGCCAGTTAGTTTGGTGAGCTATCTCGTTGGCCCTCTAACACCTTTGCATTAGAATAGTAGCCTATTGATGGATATTCAAAACTATGAGTCCTGGGCTGTGAATGTAGCTCAGCAGTAGGGCAGCTGGCTGGCCTGGGTGGGACTTGGCAGCTGATGCAAGAGTTGGGAGAAGAGAGGAAAAAAAGGAAAAGAATGTTGGTTACAGTCTTATGGTCCATTGGCTCTGCTTTTGTCTTGAGGTGTTGACAATCAATTGACTTTTATTAAGTTTTCTTACTTTCTCTGTCTTTCAGAATCCTAAAGATACATTTTGTTATGCAACTTTGAGATTACAATATAAGAAATACAAGACTGAACTCAGTGTCAAAATTAGTTGGATGAAAATTCAATAACAGCGCATGTATTTGGATTTTGTATGAATACAGCTTATATAAAGGTGGCTCAAGGAGGATGAATAACTTTTCTGGATATTGACTGGTAGAAGATAATCTTTTACTTTTTGGTTTACAGGAAAAAATTAAGGGGAAATGATAGGAATAGTTTCCTTTTCTTTTTATTTCCAGCGAAAATTGCATGACTATTTTTGTTCTCAGTATAATTTTTCTATAGCAGCAATAATACAACTCCTAATCTGTTAGGTTTCAGATACACTGAGTTTATTTTCCCCTAAATCAAAGAATGAATTTTAAGGAACAACAGAATTTATGAGTAGGAAAAGTTTTATTGAGAGGATAGCTCCTGAGAGACAGGAGGGACTTGCCCCAGACCTCACTTCACAGAGGAAGTTTCACAGAGCAAAATCACAAGATGGACCTGTCCTGGGTCAAAACTTTAATGAACCAATCAAGTTGCAAGTAGAGCAGTTGATGTCCTATTCATCCAATGGCAATGCAGGCCATATAGCTAATGTTCAAGAAAGAGCAAGAAATGTTCAAGAAATGTTCTTAGGAAGAGATGGATCACGTGGTCCCAGTCATCTACTTGGGTCACTGGTGTCTGTCTAGACTTTATTGGGCCAGGTGATACCAATTGTAGTACGATCTTCAATTGATTGCTTATCCCTTGAGGAGGTGTGTAGCCCTGGTTGCCCTGCCTCTATCCTGAGGCCTAGGCTTTGGCAGATGCTCCCTTAGCCACAGTTGTGATGTGTTCTCATCTTCTGCACCTATCCCATGAGGGCCCAGCCCTGTCTGACTGTGTGTAATATTTCTATCTGACTCAACTGTCTAAAATAATTTCATACTGGCTGCCTCAGAGGACCAACAAAATCTCTATTAGTAAGTATGTGTAAACTTCTTTCATAAAAGAAGGGAAAGTTGCCAGAAATGCATGATGTTACTAGGTCAGTACACCACTAAGTGTCACCCAGAGAACACTCTGTCTGGCTCCCCAAGATGGGCACATGCCTACATGTAACATCAGAGGCTCGTAAGTATTATTTCCCAGATGTTGGGATGTGTTTTCGGTCTACTGTGTTGACAGCAAAGCCAGAACCAGTAGATTGTTCTATTAATTTATCGTAGATTGAGTTGCCTTTGCCTCTGGGCATTCTCATGTTCAACTGGGGCTTTTGCCAAACAAAAAAATGAAACAAAAAACCCCAAGAGCTGCCTTTGTCTCCTCTTTGTTCACAGCTTTGGGTAGTTACAGATCGGCAGATCTCAACAATGGCCTCTTGCTTCCAGGTTTTGACTCAGCACCATCTGTATTTTGACAAGGTCAGGCCACAGCTCCAACTTAAACAGCCTATGAGCATCAAAGCCCTGGCCCTGAGGAAATGGGTCTTGTTTGTTCCCGTAGGTCATAGGGCTGCCATAGGAACAGGGTAGGGAGGCAAAAAGCATGTGTGAAAGAGCGAAGCAAAATAATTGGAGTGAGTGAGGGAAGAAGCATTCTAATAGACAAGATGGAGCTGATTCTGAACACCAAGAACACTTTGCTCCCATCCATTTTTTTCTAAAGATAAGGAACTTTCACCTGGATTTAACAGAAAGGAGGCTCCAAAATCTGGTTTCAATCAATGTGATTTGGATTACACAAGGAATGTTTTCTTTTTTTTCTTTATATTCTAGGGAAAGGTCTGCAGGGTGTTCAGAGTCTCACTACTAGATCAGACTCATAGTGATCCACCTATTTACAGCCTCCTATGAGCTGGGATTACAGGCGTGCACCACAACACCCAGTCTCAATTGTCATCTCAGCACACCCCAGGGTGGGGCTGGCACAGCAGGCTGAGGGACCAAACCCCTTGGCCCCTGTGCCTGCTAGCAGGTGCTTTAACCCACTGAGTTATTTGGCCAGCCCCAGGAGTATTTTCTGCAATGTTGCCATAGCTTACCTTGGAGGTAAGCATGGCCAAATCTTATGATGTTCTTCCCCATAGAAAAGAGGATGTTGGAATCTTCAGAGCTGCAGTGGGGTCGCTGTTGTTTTGTCCACCCTGAGTTCTGTGTCCAGAATCCATCCTCTGCTGTTCTGGGTTTGAAACCTTCATTCCAGGCAAGTATGGTGAAGGTCTGAACTTTAAGGAAGAGAGGAAAAATGGAAAGCGAGGAGTTGAACATGGTCTACCTATCACAGCAAACACATTTATCTATCTATCTATCTATCTATCTATCTATCTATCTATCTATCTATCTATCTATGTATCTACCATCTATCTATATTGAGGGGAAAAATGGAAACATTTCCAAGTGGAGGGAAGAAAAAGGATGGGAGGGAAGAGGAATTGAAAAAAAAAACATTAAGACATGTAGAGGTACAAATTCCGCATGTCATGTGGTACTGGAGATCAAACTCAGGACCTTGTGCTTGCCAGGCAGATGCTTATGCTACTGAGCTCTCCACAGCCCTGGTGATCATTTTGTATCATGAGTTGTTGTAGTCAGGGTTAAAGGGAAAGGATTTAACATAGGACACATAATTCATAGTGTTGCTTTATAATAGCCACTGAAAGTCAATTGCAGAAGAATACAGGAGATCTGTCCACACACTAGAGAAGTGAAGATCCAGCTGACAGCCTGGATCCCACAGCAGGGTCTGGAATGAGTCCAGCTGAAGACCTGGAGCCCACAACAATGGGCTCAGGCAAGTCTGTGCCAAGGATCCGCACTGGGAAGACCTAAGAATCGGCGGTGGAAGCTAGAAAGTCTGCACCAGCAGGGGTGCCGGCAGGCTGAGAATCTGCACAGGAACCAGGAAGTGGTGCTCATGGAAGGACTGGAGCGCCTCAGATAACTGAAAACATCCTCAGTTACGATGAGGACGTGAGTTCCTTGGATGATGAGAATGGCTGAGTTTCTATCAGCAAAACCAGCATGCTGACGAGCTCCTCCAGGAGAACTGACGGCACTAGCATGTTCTGCTCCAGGTCTCTTTTTCTGTTGTTGGCAGTAGTCCTCAACTGGGTCCTCCGTATCTGGAACCACACAGATGCAGTTCAGCTGACCACTAGTGGTTAACCTATCACAGCTGTGACAGTATCCTGATACTGTAATTATCAGGATCCAAGCTGTGTGTGTGTGTGTGTGTGTGTGTGTGTGTGTGTGTGTAAGGGGTTGGGGCTCTAAGTGTGTTGGCTGAAAGCCAGGTGAGAGAAGAGAGCTGTGAGGCCAGGGTCTTTTCCTGAAGGCAGCTGGAGGGTATCCTTGCCTGGAGCCCTTTTGTATCCAAAGGGAGCATAGCAGTGCCTCAGGCTCACAGCATACAGCTGTGTCCAGAAGAAAGAATATTTAAAATGCAAGGCATAGCATAATTTTGGAGGAAATGTTAGCCAGTGCAATTGAAGTTGAAGAACTCTTAAGATTTTTAAGGAAGAAATGAGGGTAGCCTGGTTGTGTAGTATTTTAGCGGAGTGAAAAATGCGTGGTTTGTGCAGGCATCTTAATGGAATTTGCCTTACAGACATTGCTGTCACCCTAAAGAGACAGTGCGAATGATCTTCGCTTAGCCTGACCAGCTTCCTTGTCATTTTAGCATCTGGATATGGGATGAATCCAGGGACTGGTTTCCATGGCAACAGCATCTTCAGTAAAAGCATCGGGAAATAATTTCTCTCCAAATGCTAATAGGATGTCACTTTTCGTCTTCAACCGGCTGCTTCCCACTGTTTCCCTGATTGTCAAGAAGCCACAGAGATTATTTACAGATTAAGGGCTGCTGTGGAATCTGATCATTTTGTCCTCATTTATGCTAGGTCTTCCAGGAGAAGGAAGAAAAATAATTTGAAGCAAAATGTGAAGGGTTAGACTTTCTGAAATTTAAGATTTTTGACTGCTAGTCCAGAGGTGGATGACTTTTCTGTAGTACTGTGAAAGTGATTCTTTCAGTGGGAACTCTCAAGGGTGGAAGCTGATGCAGTTGCTGACTATCAGGTACCTGCCCGTGGAGGCTGGGCGGGGCTGCCATTCTGATGGGGGTAAGCTGGGCAGGTGCTTCTCTGGCTGAAAGGTTGTGTTTCCTACCTCGTGAAGGGAATCATTCTAAATCAACATATGCACTGGAGACATACTTCCAGATCCTGGAAGTCACTTGTAGTAGAGGATTTTACTTTTCTTTTCCATCAGCTCCAGAGCATAGGTAGAAGACCCCAGTCACTCATGGAAGTAAAGGATGATGTACATCTCTCACATGTGACTTCCATTAATGACACTGTGGTTGTATGAAGGAATGAGTTCATTGCTGCATGGGTTGCATTTTAATCCTTAGTGCATGGACCCTTATTGGACGAGCAGGAGACAAACTGTGCACTGGATCCAGTTCCTTGAGTTAACTGAGGTTGAACCTTAGGTCTCTTGCACTCTAGTGGGATTTTAAATTAATAACCCCTTAAGCCTGTTTCCTTGTGGAAAAACTGGGAAAATGATAGTTTTGTACTAAAGGAGGTGAAATTCAATGAGCTAATGCATGGGCAATGATTAGCACAGTGCCTGGCATATGATGGGGACCAAGCCAACCAATGATTATCACTGTTTTTCTGACATGGAAGATGTCTGAGGGCATTATACTCTGGATAACAGCACTGTCTAAAGTCCAGAGCTAGGGAAGGTATTTGTAGTGGCTTTGTATCTAGATGGCCTTCCAAAGCCTCAAGCAGCCAAGGGGATGGGCTTCTAGAATTTGTGATTGATTTATTGTCCAGTGCCGGGACTATGGGTGTGAGTGCTACACCTGCCCTGGGGCAGGTAGCCTGTGTACAATACAAGGGAAAGAAAGAGGCTTGCTTTGCCTCTACCTTTTTGCTCTTGTTGCTTTTATTGTCTTCCACTGCCACCAACTGCCAGCCCTCTGCTGTTCTATTTTGTCTTGGAACCAGCTGATTATGCACTGAAATCTCCACAAACGGTAAGCTAAATAAACCTTTCCCTCCTTAATTTGGGTGTCAGGTATTTTTGTCTCAGCCACAAGAGAAGAATAACTAAGACAGAACTTGGTACCAGGAATGGGGTCATTGTTGTGTCATTACCTGGTCATGTGGCTTAAGAGCATGGGGAATTAACTTGGAAAGGTTTTGAGAGCCTTGCCTAGAGGTAGCCTCTCTGTGCTGTAAACAATATGGGAGACTCTGGTCAGAGCCTGGAAGAATAAGAGTACTGATGGAAATGTTGCTGGTTAAGGTGAAGTTCAGGGGGCTTCTTTGAGAAAGATTACATTGGCTGATGGGCACCAAGTAGTATATATATGGAAGTTGATCTGTGCTTTGCTTACACTTACAGATATTGCCTGGGTGGCAGACAAATTTCAGTTTCACCAGTTGTTGGGATGGTGGTGTGGTTCCTATTGAGAGCTTTGTCCAGATCTATGTTTGAAATTCAGAGTGAAGGGTCAGGGCTGGCAAGATAGCTTAGCGGAGTATGTACCTCCTTAGGCAAGCACAGGGAGTGGTGTTCGACTCCCTGTACTATATGCTGTGCTGGCCCTTCCCCCAGGCACCCTGATCTGTCCACTGAGACTGGGCATGGTGACATATGCCTGTAATTCTAGCCCCGGGGAAGCTGAAAACAAGAGGATCACCACAAGTCTGAGCAGTGTAGTGAGACCCTGTACCAAATACAAGTGAAAGGCTGGTAGGTGATTTAAGCATTTGGCCAGAGGGGAGGCACCATAGAGCCTTGGATTGTGAAGATGAAACAAGAGAATGCAGTTGTTGAAAAGAAATAGGACAATGGAAAAATAAAGTGAAGCCTTTCATCTGAAGGGAAGAGTGTATTTGAACTGCAGGAGCATCCTGTATTTTAGGCCATCCTCTGTTGTTAAAACTTAGTGGGAAGCAAGGACTACAATTGTAATAGTTCTTTTAATATAATTTTGGTGTCATTTTAGGATATGTATTTGTAATCAGGTTAAAGTATTGTGATTTTTAACATTGACTTTTAGTCATTCTTTGAATATTTGCTCTTGGCATGCAAATGAATGTGATAAGAATTATATATATGTAATTGTTATATTCGTATATTTAAGTCATAATAGACCAAGACATATTAACTCTTTGCAAACCTGCCAGTACAGACTATGGTTTAAGGAAATGTGTATGGCTATCCAGTTGACCAGGGAAGGACTGTGGTGGATTAAAAACTGGTGGTCAACTTGTAACACCCACCTTAGCTGAACCAGCACTGTGGTGGGTGTGTAAGGTCCAACTGATGACCGTCGCCAACAATATAAAAAGAACTGGAGATGAGGAAGTGGTGTCGTTGGTTCTCCTGGAGGAGCTTGTCGTGCAGGCTTTCCTGAGGTGAACACCGCTGTGCGCATTGTCCAAGGAGCTCAGGACCTTGCTGCTGAGAATGGCTACAGTTCATGGTGGGGCGGGGGCTCTGGTCTTTACTTTGAGCATTGCTTCCTGGCTCCGGAGGGGAAGATGGTGCACTGTCCAGTCTCCTGGAGAAGGTTGTCATGCTGCTGTCCTGATATGAACTCAGCTTCATTGATCAGAGGATGAGCTTGGGACCTTGTTGTCACTAAGAATGGCCGTGGTACTTTTTTAAGGGAACACTAGTCCTTACGTTGAATGTCACTTTCTGGCTCCGGTGCAGATCCCTCAGTTGTTGGCACAGACCCTTCCTCCTGCTGGTGCAGACTCTCTAGCATTCACCACTGAGCAGATCTGGGAAACAGATTTTCATGAGACATCGTTGTGGGCTCCAGTCTTTAGCTGGACTCATGCAGCCCAGGCCTTCAGCTAGATTCTTTGGGTCTCAGATTTTTTTTTTTTCTAGATCAGCTCACCCTGGGGGCAGGGCTGGTGTGGCATATGGTGCCAGGGATGGAACCGAAGCCCCTCTGCTTTTGCCTAAACTTGCCTACACAGGTGCTTTAGATTGCTGAGCTCTCTCACTGGCCTGGGTCTCAAATTTTCTGCACTCTTTGGTATTTGACGGCTTGGGTGATATTATGGTTTGTGGATAGGTATCCCCCCAAAGCCTCGTGCAGTTGTGGGGGGGCTTCTGTCATTTGTAATTGATTATTGTGGGTGTGGGTGCTGCCCCTCCCCTGGGGCAGGTGATCTGCATTTCAATGTAAGGAAGGAAGAGAAGTTAGCTGCTTGAGTTGCTGCTACCTCTCCCTTCACTCTTGCTCTCTGCCTGCTGCCATGAAAGGTTGCTTTCTGCCATGTGCCTCTCTGCCTTGGAGCCAGCTGAATATGGACTGAAGGTGCCAGTAACTGTGAGCTAAATAAACCTTTCCTTCCCTAATCTGAGTGTCGTGTATTTGACCCAGCAACGAGAGAAGAGTAACTAAGGTGACCACAATAAAATAATCCTATAAACTATGTGTCCTGTATTAAATCCTTTCCCTTACACACCCTGACTACAGCAACGTTTATTTACAGTACTTATTATATAAAATCTACGAGATAAGCAGTTGCTGACCAGCTTGTGGCACTGACCTGTGACCGGTTTGCAAGCAACAGTGTGGCCCAGACTGACACAAATCTTCTTTTCTAAGTAAAACTTGTCCTTGAGTGTTTACCATCCAGTAAGAATAATCGCGGAAAACTTTTAATGGCATGGAAACAGATCTCTGGCATGCTGTTAAGTGCAAAGGGTAAATTGCAAAGCAAGAAGAATGACGAGGCTCCATCTTAGGGGGGTAGAGCAGAAGAGAATATATAGAAAGGATCTGTAAGCACGCGCACACACACACGTGCGCGCGCACACACACGCACTAATTGAATGAGTAGATATCTCTGAGTTCAGATTATAAGTGATTTTTATTTTATCTCCATTTTACATACATTCTACAGTGAACGCGTACTGTGTTTGTAGTTTTAAAACAGTCACTTTAAAAATAAAGCTGGAATTGACCCTGAGGCACCAATTGGCCTGAAGCTTCTCGTCTTTGGTATTTTTAAATTGCGCCTGTGGCAGGCCAGTAGAAGCAGGGATCCCTGTGGGGCTCTGCACTGCGGCCTTGGGCCTCATTAGAGTCATCTTTTGTTTGTTGGGAACAGAGCTCAGGAAACTAGAGTCACTGTTGCCCTCTGGTCATCCTGAGGGAGTTTTCAGATGCGTCTACTCTGAGCAGGGCCCTTGGGGCCATGCCTGTATGAGGACAACGTGGGACAAAGACGTGGCTTTGCTGGACCCGCTCTGGTCCCTGCGCTTCCTCACCTAGACCTGCAGTGGAGGAGAATGGAGCCCTGAAGGTGGCAGGGAGGGGTTTCCTTTCTTGTTTACTCCCGGTCTGCAGTGATTTTTCAGCAGAACCTGAGTAATCTCCCTCGGGGGACTAAATGCCACTAGACTCAGAGGCACAACTGAATGTAACAAGAGGTTACCTTTGCAAACTGGCACGTGGGGCTCCCTGTGTTGAAATCCAATTACTCTCTGTCGGCGACCTGGAGCGCGTGCTGCGTGAAGCGCTGCGGAGCTGCGGAGCTGCACAGCCGCGCGTCTTGAGTTGCCCTTGTGAAGACTAGCAGAGGGGCAGGATGGACTCAGCCTCTGCTAAGAGCCAAGTGCGTGGTGTTACTGGAGCCCACTGCCTCCCGCTTACAAATGTTTTCCTATGGTTACTGGCGACTGCTGGTTTTTAAAATATTTCTCATTGTGAGAAAACATAGCTTCAGAAATTGAATTTAATGAGTAGACTCAGTGGAATATTATCATTGAACCAATTTTTAATTTCAATAGGAAATATATGCAAATAGGTGCTTCCTCAGCAGCAGATGTTTCAAAGGGCCAGGGGTGAGACTTCATTCTCCTAAGATGAGAAAATGTGTTGTTCTACAGTCTTTGGGATGACTTCAGCACTACATGCTGCATCAAATTAAAGAGAAAAGCAGCTCTTACCCAAGAGAGCTGCAGCTGGTGCTTTGGAGAATGACTTTGGGTGAGCCTTACACGGGGAGAGCTGAACTGTTTTGTGCTGGGGGCTGGGCAGGACCCCTCTGAACACTATGTATTGGCAAGGTTGGTTGAGGGCTGGGCTACTAGAAATGACTGCTAAGTGTGTGTTGCTGGGGATGAGATGAAGTTAGGGACTTTGCAAAAAGCCTGCTGGATAGAGGGAAAGGGGAGGATAGAGAGAGAGGTGACAAGAAGGCTGATAGGGTGTGCTCTAGATGCCCTGGAATGCAAGAGTGTTGTGGGTGCAGTCAGCTCCTGCAGAGACTGCAGCGGAAAGCGGAAGGCACTGGGCAGGTGAGGAGAGGAAAACCAGACAAAAGACCGAGTGACGACCTGCTCTCCAAACAATTCCTTCATACTGCCCAGGAAGGCCTAAGTATCTCTGTAAAGCCCTCCTTCCTAACACTGCTAGATTGGCGGTCAGATTTATTATCTGACTAATTAATTCGTGCTGGGGATTGAACACTGAGCCTTTGCACTGAGCTACATCGCTGGCCCCTTTTATCGATTTATTTTTTTAAAAAAATTGAGATAAGGTCTCAATAAGTTGATGAGTGGCCCGGGCTGGGCTTGAACTTGCAGTCTTCCTACTTCAGCTTGCCAGAGTGCTGGGATGACAGGCGTGTGCTCCTATCTATGCTGGGCGACAACAACAAAATTTCAATGTCAATTGTGATGGGGACAGACCGCAGGTAGCCGCAGGAAGGCCTCTGCTAGCTCCTCCTCCAAGGCAAGGTGTGTGCCCTGCCTTGGTGAAGACTTCCAGGTCCCCTGTGCAGGATCACTGAGTCACAGGCCTAAGAGACCAGCGTGCGGCGGAGGGAGGCCACCAGGGGAGGCGCTTCTCCACTTGCTTCCACTTCTCTGCTTAACTGCACATAGTAGGAGCTGGTAAGAGGCTTCAAGAGCTGTGGTTTATTTAATTTAGGGCAAAAAAGGTTTAGCTACACCTATTCTAGCTGCCATGAGCAGGAAATGTTAGATGTCCAGATAATTAAAGGTTACTCTTTTTAAAATAAGATTCCTTGTTTTAGTTACTATATATTTAATATTTTGGCTATTGCATGTGAAATACACATTAAATATATTAATATTTAGATATTCGTGTCATATAAATTAAGATAACTTATCAAATATATGCAATTCTTTAGCTAATTTATTCTGATTTACTGATACTGCAAAGCTATCATTATCAACACCAGTGATTTTCCTACCAGCTTATTGAGGTCGCTGAGATTCCTCATACCAAGTACGAATTTCATAAGGTACGGAGAAAACAAGGGCTGCTAAGTCTAGGAGAAGTCTTGAGGCAACGTTTTTAAGTCTCACGGTGACCTGCCACTGTGCTGAGTTCACCTGGGAAGGTCATAGAGACCCAGTCCTCATTCTCGGTACCCTCGCGCTCCTGTGAACTTCAGGGATCTCACTGGTCGTGAATTCATTCATTGTGTCTTTGCTTAGTACCTGCTCTATGCCAGACACTCTTTAAGTGCTTGAGATTTACAAGTGAGCAAAGCAGACGAAGATCCTTGTTCTCATAAAGTTGACACTGTTAGCCGAAAGAGGGAAACAGTAAATAACAGCGATACTTAGGACACCTGTAATATGCTCATGCAAAAAAAAAAAAAAAAAAAATCCGTCACCCAACTGCGGTATTTCAGTTCATTAGGTGTCCAGGTGGTAGTTGCTGTTCTAGTTCTGTTTGCCTCTGCCTCTTAAAAGCAGCTGGTCACCATGACGCACGCTGTATATACCAATCCTGAGCTGACAAGCTGTTTCGCCTGCTTGTCTACCCCATATGCACCCCAGAGCACCAGAGATTGGGGTCTGATATTTTGGGAATGATCTCAGTCAGTGTCCGTTGATGCAAATAAATCTGCCTCCGAATCCTGTGTGTCGTTTCGGTGTTTCTGCTCGCCACTGCGTTCACAAGTGAGTAGGATGTGACAGTATTTCAGAGCTAAGGTAGGGCCTGTGGGCAGGACAGGCTGTGTGGCTGTAGGGGGGGGGAGGGGCAGCAGCCCTCTCACATAAAGACATGGAGTGAGGGGTTTTGAGAGAGGAGGTAAAAGATCCAGCTCACATCTTTGAAGCAGCACATTGGTATATGTTAAAAAGCAGACAAAGGAGACAACAGCAAATGAGACTAGGGCAGCAATTCAGGTGAAAAAAAAAGCAGGTTTGAGATAAGGCTGGTAGCAGTGGAGGCTTTTGAGAGTAGACACTGCAGGCTTTGCAGCTGGGAAACTGTGGCCAAGGAAAGAATGAAGCGCCGGCATGCTGAGCAGATACGAAGTCTGGACAGCTGGAAGCAATGAAGTGGCCATCGGCTAAGAAGGGGACTCCTCTGGACGGGGCTGGAAGGGAACCAAAGCCCAGAAGCAGGCAGGGACGAGGGCTCCAGGGGTAAGGAATCTGGGAGTTGCTGGCATTTAGTTTCAAGCCCTGAGCCTTGCAGTAGGGCTCAGCCAGTCACCAGCGCAGGTGGAGCCCAGGAGGCCAAGGCGTGAGTGCTAGGGTGCTCCTGCCCTAAGAGGGTGAGCAAAAGAACTTCAAAGAACACAAAGCAGGGGTGGCCATGGAGGCAGAGTGGGAGAGGAGGTGGGTACAAGCAGGGGCCCAACAGTGCCACAGCCACAAAGCCAGCAGTCCATACTCTTGTCATTCTCCCTGTTAATGCAACAGTGAGGTCCACACGCGGAGCGCTTAGCTTTTACGTTCAAGCAACTGCAGATTTTATAAACTTAGCAGTTAATGACTTGAAGATGCCCCTTGCGCCAGTCCTCTGTGAGGACATAATTCAATTCATTCTTATTAGGATCTCTAAAGATAGGCCTTGGTGCCTGTGAAAGAGCTGGCAAGTGTTCTTTTATTTGCTGGCCATAGCTACTACCCAACAAGTTTTTTTGGTGGTGCACCCTGTGCCAGCCGTCCTTGGCATTGCCCATGGGCAACATCCCTTGAGTGTGACTACCAACCATTTCTATGATTACTTGTCTCGATTTGTTTTCTGCTTTTAGAACAGAATGTTCCAGACTGATGAGGTATATACAACAGAGGAGCATCTGGGGAGTCCAGGTCTCAGGGTATAGGGTATGCCTGGGTGAGTCCCTTCCTGCCACTTTCCACCCCATGCCATGGCTGGGGGCATCACGTGGCAAGGGGCCCATGAGGGAGGGGGTGGGACAAGAGGGAACCTGAGCCACCCCAGCATCACTGAGCCCTCAGAGCCTCCATCACATCTTGAGTCCTGTTTCCTAGTGCCAGCACTGCAGTGGCAGATGCATCTCAGTGCAAGGTTTCCAGAGGCACAGGTTCCCCCTAACTCCCGGCTATCAGTTCCTGAGAGGTGGAGCCTAAAGGTTCCATAGGTACTGTCATCTTTCCAGGTTCCTACCTCTTCTTGGCCATGTGAGTTTCTGCAGCCATCCCTGTTAGAATTTTGTTGGGGAGCAAATGTGCACAACTAAGAGAGTTTTAGAAGGAATGAGATGGAGCCTTTATTTACAGTGTCATTATGATGAAGGCTGCCCTTCAGATTGTTCTCCAGGCTTTTCATATGTCCTAATGTATGTACCTCCCTGATTAAGGGCCTTAAGGAGAACTTGGCAAGTGCTGTATTAACAAAGGCAAATTCCACTCACATCTGCCAACAGCTGAGAAGCAGAGTCTGGTGGTAACATCTCTGATTTATAAACAATGCCGTAATAACCCTTGTCACAGCTAAAATGAGACAATTATTGCAAATTGTATTGCTAATATTTGAGAAGCTGAGATCTAATGTTGCTAAATCGAATTCCTACGCATTCCACAGGGCGCTGAGCACATTATTAGATTACACCACTCTTCCAGTGAGCAGCTCCTCATTAAGACTGCTGGCTACGAGCTTTGATTTCTCCCCTGGGAGGGTTGTTAAGTCAGTGATGCCCTTAAGAAGCCATGCCTTCCCAATCTCCTCCGCGCTGGCCTCCCCAGCAGGCCTGGGGCCAGTGAGGCAGCAGCGGAATCAGAGTGAAGTAGAGGTAAGTACTAAGTGGAAATAGCTAAAGAATCATACACAAGGCATAAAGAGAATGTGACAGTAGATCCAGGATGAAAGCACTGAAGGGTAGGGAAGCTGGATACATTAATATGTTAGGGTAGTGCTGCTGCAGTTTGCGTCTCATCATTCCTGCCGATATCGTTTAGCACTGCTGCTGTGCTGATTGGATTCTTGTATACAATGGATACTCAAGTCTAAAATGCTTTACACGGATGATCTGATTTTCCTTATCAAACCTCATTAACTAGGTGTTATTGTTGGATCCGTTTGATAGATGCAAGAGCTGAGACGGTTTATGGTTCAGCCACACGGGTAAGAAGAGACTAAGTTTCAGTTTACACCCAGATCTAGTGTACCATTGTGCTATATGGCAAATTTTGTAGAAATGTTGTAAACCTGGGGTGAAATCTTTGTTCATAGGACTGTATGTTTGTAACAGTTAAAAAAATTATCTTAAAAATATTGGAAAATGAGAGCTTTTGGGAGTAATAATTATATCTGTTTGACTTAGGAAATATTTCTAAGCTTCCTAAAATTGTAAGATAAACAGAGGACCAGAAATTTAAAATTTTTCACATCCTACCAAGAGGAAATGAAGCTAAGAATGCTCAGCATAGGAAAGAGGGAAACCATAAAGTAGATTAAAGCAGATATTTAGGACAATAAAAATGCTGCGGAAAGTATCTACAGAAGATTACGTCAATGTGAGAACAGGATCTCAGATATAGAAGATAGGCTTATAGTTAGTGGTGATGAAAAAGAAAGATTTCTTAAAAATATCAAAGGATCATAAGAAATCAATCCAGAAGCTGCTAGAGAAGGCAAATAAGAATAACTTAAGTTTGATTGTAGTCAATAAACATATAGGAGATATCACAAATGATATAAAAATCTATTCATAGGGGCCTGGGGAGATAGCTCAGTAGAATAGGCACTTGCCTGGCAAGTGCAGGATTCTGAGTTCAATTCCTGGTACCGCAAAAAAAAAAAAAAAAAAAAAATCTATTCGTAGACCTCACAGTAGAAAACTCCAGAGAAAAATAATTTGATATAAAGATAAGTGAGGCATATAGCACTGCTATTAGCCACAATCAATAAAAAAATCTATATCGAAGTCAATATTCCAAAAATTCAAAAAATTAAATCTTAAAAAGAAAAAAACTTCTAGGAAAAAGCTGGCAGATAGCTCAATGGCATAAGTACCTTCCTGGCAAGCACAAGATCTGTAGTTCCATTCCCAGTACCAAAAAATAAAATAATAAAAATGCTTCTAGGGAAAAGAATCGGATAACCTATAAATATAACCAGAATCACAGCTGACTTCTCAGCACAAACCCTCAAGTTCAAGGAGAGCTTGGAGTGAAGTGTTGCAAAGAAAAACAACCTTGAGCCAAGGCTGATGTACCCCACAAAACCATGTTTCAAAACTGATGGAAAAATATGACCCTTACATGGCAAAGAACATCTGAAGAAATTTGTGACCACCAAACCAGTACTGCAAAATATTTGGGAGGGGTGAGGTGATAGTTTGATGGTCTAAGCTCCTTCCTGGCAAGTGCAAGGACCTGGACTTGATCCCCAGTACCATCTTCTGTGCTAGCTCTGCACTGTGCCAACTGGTGAGGCCAGGAGTGGTAGTGCATGCCTGTAATCCCAGCTCTGCGGGGGTGCTGAGACAAGTGGATCACTATGAGTCTGAGTTGCATAGTGGGACTCTGTACCAAATAAACAAAGAAATAGATAAAAAAAATTTAAAAATAAAAAAAAAATTTTTTTTTGTGAGACTGGGGTTCGAACTCATGACCTTGCACTTGTGCCACAGAGCTCTCTCCCCAGCCCCTAAAATCAAAATATTTTAGAGAACATTCTTGGAAGAGATAACAAGGACTACAACCCCATGAACACTAGTAAAAGTAATATGCCAGGTAAAACAAACAAACAGATGTAAGGGGGATAAAAGAGAGTCAATAAAATGAGTTAGGAAAATAACATGACAAAGATAAATCATTGCATATCAGTTATAATCACCAGTATTAATGATCTTAATTCACCAGTCAAAAGATACAAAATAGCAATATGGATCAGGAAGCAAGATCTAACAATATGCTGCATGCAAGAAACCCATTTAACTAAAAAAGTGAGCCGTAGACTGAAAGTCAAAGGATGGAAACAATATTCCATGTGGTACGAACCCAGGAAAAATCAGGATAGCTATTCTATTTGTAGACAAAGTGAATTTCAAGTCCAGACTGACTAAGAGAGCTAAGGAAGGTCAGTAAATCCTTACAAAGGGAACAACACATGAGGGAGAGGTAACAACCATAAATATAGATGCAACAAATACCAGTGCACCCAACCATTGTACAGTGGGCTCCTGAAATGTGTTTATTACTTCACTTTCATATTTGAGTATAGCAAAAGTTTCCATGTGTCATCTTTCACATTTTAAGATTCAATTCTGAAATTATACTACCTTTTAACACTGTGCAAGTACATATTTTCCTCCTTGAAAGGCAAAAGTGTCCATGTGATCTGACGAGAAAACAGTGTATTTATATCTTCTTTAATTACTCATGTTCACATGTTCCTCTTATTATCTTTTATTTATTGGCATGATGTTGAAAAATACTTTTATCAGAGGTTTCCTGTGGTTTAAAAGACATGGAAAGTTCTAGAGAACATGTAGGAAGGATCACACAGCTTTGGACTCAGATGTTGGCTAATTGCTTTTGACTTTTTTTTTGCGGGACTGAGGTTCAAACTCATGACCTTGTACTTGCCAGGCAGGCACTTGTGCTACAAAGCTATCTCCCCAGCCCCTGCTCTTGGAGTAAAGAACTAAAGGTTGCTCCAAAGACTTCATTTGTATAGTTTTCTCCTCTCCCCTCTCTCATTCCCCATATGGGTGGAATAATAGGCTTTAATCCTAATTGGCTGGAGAAGAATCACTGGCTCCTGGACTCATCCAATCCTGTGAGAAGAATGTGGAAGAACATTATTACAAAGATTTTTATGGAAGCGAATTTCAATGCTCTGGAAATAGAACCCACATTTATTTCTGTCTATCAACTAAGGTTCTCCAACTGAGTCAGGTTACTCTTATTGTTTTCTGCAGGTACTAATTTTTACATTATTTAGCACTGTTACGGTTTGTATACAGATGCCCCCCACCCTCAAAGCCTCATGCAGTCATGGGACAGCTTCTGGAGTTTGGATTGATTATTGTGGGTGTGGATGCTGTACTTGTCCTGGCAGGTCATTTGCACTACAATGTAAGGGGCAAAGAGAATCTAGCTGCTTGAGCTGCTGCTACTCCTCCCTGCTCTCTTGCTCTTTGGGGCCGCCATGAAAGGTTGTTTTCTGCTATGTGCCGCTCTGCCTTGGAACCAGCTGAGTATGCACTGGAACCTCCACGAACTGTGAGCTAAATAAACCTTTCCTTCCCTAATTTGAGTATCAGGTATTTGTCCCAGCAATGAGAGAAGAGTGACTGAGACAAGTGCCTTTATTACCTACTAGAATCCTATTGCTTTGCACTGCTACTATATTTATTTGGCTTGCTTGTCTTAGATGTGTGACTCATGAAGCTTGGTCATGGTTGTGTCCCTACTCCTTAGTACTCTGCACACATTTGTTGAACAAATGCCTGGTACATTTTACTTGGACAAGGCAGGATTTTCTGGAGGATGAGTGACAGCCTTGGTAAGCAGATTTTTTCATGCAGAATCTTGAGCCTGCTACTGTCTACTGGGAAAGCAACTCAATGACTGGCATCTTGCCACATTCTACAATCCTCTGAAAATTGCATTTTGAGAACTCAACCTCTTTGTGACAGGAAAGTAATTAACTCATGACTTACTGAATAACATTTATGTCGGGATTTTTACTTAAAAACATAGGGGCACTTTAAATTTCAAAATATTTCTGATGTTCATGATGCATTTGTGTTGATGCATTTCTGTTAATCAGTGTTATTCTTGCTATTTTGCTATTTGTGTTCAACAATAAAGATCTGATACAAAAAAAAAAAAAAAAAAAAAAAAAAAAAAAAAAAAAAAAAAAAAAAAAAAAAAAAAAAAAAAAAAAAAAAAAAAAAAAACTACACTTAAGCCAACATGAAATTCATAGACCGAAAGTCAAATGATGGAAAACAATGCTCCATGTGACAGGGAACCAAAAAAAATGTAGAGATAGCTGTTCTATTTGCAGACAGTGTGAACTTCAAGAGAAGACTGATAAAAAGAGACATAGGCCACTGCATACTTTTTAAGGGAAAGCTCCAAGAAGAGATAACAATCATATATATATATATATATATATATATATAATATATATATAGTATAATATACAAAATATATATTGTATAGTATATATATTAAATACTAGAGCACCACCTATATGAAACAAATATTAATTAGTATAGAAAATAAAATACTCACTAACAGATGTGTAATGGGGGGACCTAAATACTCCATATCAAAAATAGGTAGATCAGCTGGCCAAAAATCAATAAAGAAATATGAAAACTAAGCCTGAGAACTAATAGACATAGTAGATTTTTGCAGAATGTACTACCCCACAACATCAGAATACACATTCTTTTGAGCTTTGCATAGGTCATTTTCTAGTATACCCCATATACTAGTGCATAGAATATGCTTAATGTAAGTAGAGAGGAAGTGAAATTATTGCATGCATATTATCTGTCTGTAGTGTAATGAAAATGCAAATCAATGGCAAAACAAACCACAAAAACTACACAGACACATAGAAATTAACAGCCAAAGAATCAGAGAGGAAATTAAAGAAGAAATTAAATAAAATCTACAATTAAATGATAATATCACTACAACATCAACATGCCAGAACTTATGAAACACAACAAAAGCAATCTGAACACAGAAATGTATAGCAGTGAATTTTCACGTCAGGAAAATAGAATGATCACAAATAAACAACTTAATGTTAAACCTCAAAATCATTGCAAAAGAACAAATCAAGCATAAAGTACATATGAGGGAGAAAATTATGAAGATAATAGCAGAAATTAATGCAATTGAGGCCAAGAACACAATGCAAAGAATAATGGGTTAAAAAGTTCCTTCTTTGAAAGATTAAATAAAATTTACAAGCACTTAGCCAACTTAAAGTGAAGATATAAAAAGGACTCAAATATATGCAATTACAAGTGGAAAGGGTGAAGTCACAATGGACTCTGCAGAAATATAAAAGACTATTAATACCTACTTAGAGAACCTGTATTCTGATAAGATGGCAAACATAGAGGAAATGGACAGATTCTTAGACATATACAAATTACCAAAACTAAATCAAGAAGATATAAAAATTCAAAATAACTCAATATCAGTCAATGAAATTAAAATATAATTAAAAACTTATCAGCAACAACAAAAAAATCTCAGGCTGAATTCTATAAGAAATTTAGGGAAGATTTAATGCCCCTACTGTGCAAACTGTTTAATGATTTTATTTTATGTTATTTTTTGTATTTTGCAGTGGTTCTCAACCTATGGGTCACGACCCTGGCAGGAGGGTAATGACCAAAACACAGGGGTCACCTAAAGCCATCAGAAAATGTTATTTATTTGGAATTACAGTTTTGAAGTAGCCACCAAAATTATTTTTTGGTTTGGGGTCACCGCAACATGAGGAACTGTATTGAGGGGTCATGGGATTAGAAAGGTTGAGAACCACTGGTCTATAGCGTATGCAAGGTCTCACTACTAGATAAAACTAATAGTGATCCACCTGTTTATAGCCTCCCAAGAGCTCGGATTACATGAGTGTGCCACTATGCCCAGTCTCAATTACCATCTCAGCATGTCCCTGGGGGGCAGGGCTGGCCCAGCAGGATTGGGGCTTGAACTCCCAGCCCCTGCACCTTCTTGCAGTTGTTTTAATCTGCTGAGCTACTCGGATGTCCCTGTTTAATGAAACTGAAAGGGAAACATTCTCCCAGATTCATTCCTGGAAGCAAGTTTTAACCTGATATCAAAACCAGAGAAATACCTAACCAAAAAAGAGAACCTTAGGTCAATCTCCCTAATGAGTATAGACGCAAAAATTCTCAGTAAGATACCGGCAAACAAGATGCAACAAATCATCAGGAAGATTACACACTATGGCCAGGTGGGATTCATTCCAGGGCTACAAAAATGGTTCAATATATGCAAATCAACAAATGCAGTGCACCATATCAACAGAGTCAAAGACAAAAATCATGTGATCATCTCAATAGTCACAGCAAAAGCATAAGACAAAGTGAAAAACTAGGGTCAGAGGTCCCATTTGACCCAGCAGTCCCTCTTCTCAGTGTATTCCCAGAAGAATGGAAAAGCAGCAGACACAGTGATACATGCCGACTTATGTTGATGGCAGCATGGTTTATAATAGTTAATCTTGGGAACAACCCAAATGCCCAACAACCAAAGAATGGATTTAAAAAAAGATGTGGTTTTTATGTATAATGGGATACTACTCAGCCATAAAGAAGTATAAGCTTGAGACATTTCTAGGTAAATGAATGTGTCTTGAGACCATACTTGCAAATGAAATAAATAGGAGCCATATGTGCAAATATTGTATTGTCTTCCTAGTATGAGAAACTGAAACAGTATGTAAGCAGAAGAATTTATAATAAATATGTGAAATAGGAAGAAATTGTTCAAAAACTAAGGATGATAGAAGGAAAGAAAAAAAATAATAGCAAAAGGATAAAATTACAGCGAATAGGCCAGGGACATAACTCAGTAGGGAAAGTGCAAGGTCCTGAGTTCAATCCCTGGTACCACAAAAATAAATAAATAAATAAATAAATAAATAAATACATACATACATACATACATAAATACATAAATACATAAATAAAATTACAGTGAACTTGCCAAGTAAGGAAGAGAAGAGGGGCTGAATGGAGGGAAGGTGATTGGGATCAAAAGAACAATCAAAATATATCATGTACAAGTACAAATTCTCTATAATGAATATGATTATGTACATCTAAACTGTGCCACGGCACTTAGTAAAAAATGTTGAATAAAAACATTGAAAGCAGTCATGTTTCCTTTTAGATAAACATTAAAACTGAGTACACTAAATTTCCTGGAATTTCTTTACAAACTTATCTTTCACCCACAATAAAACTAGATTCTATATTATGATTGTGATTAAAATAAAGTATCAAAGTTGTTCATAAAAAGTGGATGGTGAACGTTTAGATTAAAAATAATTATAATAAAAAGCACATTGTGCATCTTCTTCAAAACACTCCCCCTTGATTCCAACACACTTTTCTCATTATTCTTGCCACTTTCTCAAGAAGTTCTGAAAGTCCTCTTCTGTGTCTTTACAAAGTGTGAGAAAAAATGTATAGTGAGTGTTGTTTCTGAGTGCCACCCAACAGAAGGGTAGTCTCCAAAAACACACTACGTCCTCATCTACCTTATTCTCTTGATCTGTTCTTGTGTGACTTCCGGCTCTTCCCCAAAGTTAAAATGACCATGAAATGTAAGTGTTCTAAATTGATTCAAGACATCACAGCAACTATAGAAGTGCAAATAAAGGCACTGATAAAACAAGACTTCCAGAACTGCTCCAGAAAGTGGCAAAAATTATTGGACAAATACGTTCAGAATTAGGGGGAGTATTTTGTGAGGGAATTAATGGTAACATGTCTTCTATTATAGTAAACATTTAAAAATATATTCACTGCATTAGAAGCAAAACACAGTGTAATGAATTTTTAGTAGAAGTAAGTCAATAAAAACGAGCGAACAAGTCTACCCAGTTGTTGAATTTTTTCAGTTGTTGTTTCTAAGAATACACCTTTTGTTGAATTTCTATTATGTGCCAAGCATTGAGATACTTTATATACGTTGTATTTCTCCACAGCTGCGTGCACTCCTCTATTCCAGGGCCAGTAAGCTGAGTGGGGGCAATGAGGTCACCATCAGTCTTGAGCATCGTTTTTACTGGCATCCCTGTTCTTGGCATCGCTCATCTACCAAGACATACGAGTTGGCTACAATGAGAACTATGCTTGATGTAATACATGTTCCCTGACCGAGGTGGAGAGGGACGTCTACTTACAATAGACTTCTGAGTTAATTACTTGGTGGCAGGCTGTGATTCCAAAACCACAAAAGAAGGCGGCAAAAGAAGTCCTTTACCCTTCGGCATAACCTCAGGTCATATGGTGCAAACATTTGCACATCTTTAGGTTTTGTTTTGCAAACCAAGTTCTGTGCTATAAGCAGAAATATGTGGCACATTTCGAACAAAGGAAATATGTGCCCAAGAGAGCACAGAGGCTGAGCTGCAAAGCAGACAAACCCTAAAAATATGTAGTCACTTTCCAGGCAGAGCGTAACCACATGTGTTTCCAATGTAGAAAGCAGTCTGTGGGTGTATGTGTCTACATTTACACATGAAGTTACTTTTCCTGTCAATGCAGAGATAATAATATGCAAATTGTAGCTTTTCAATGAAGGAATGCATTGTCTTGATTTTTTTTTTCCTGTAGTTATTAAAAGTGAATAATAACCAAACTCCGGATAAAGTCCTTTGCATTTCAAATGTATCATTTTGACAACACTCCAAAATCCAGATCCTGGTGATTCTGAAAGTGTTTTTTTATTTTTCTCCAAATCTCCAGGGGCCACACTCCTTTTCTGGAGTCCCTTTTCCTCAGTAGCTTGCTGCTGTTTAGGGGACAATATGTTCCATTTATTATCAACACACTTCAAGCTTTCACGGGGGTGGAAGCACCTTCACAAACCCACAGTCGGGTTTCTGACTTGTTAGGTAGAACTCCAGTTCCTGAGGTAAAGCAACACTGAGGTCTTTCTTTTCTCAGATAAACACAACACAGAACTCTGAGCAAATCTGGCTGAGGATGGAGCTGTTCATCTGCATTTTTCTCATCACCCTGTGTTATTCCCACGTCTGAGGTCTCCACTTCTGCTTCCCTGCTCCACTCAGCTTCTACAGCCCCCTACACATCAGCTAAAACTTGATTTAGAGCAGACACTCCTCATGGGCCTTTTCACTAGGCCGCAGGCTCCCGTTACTCTGTGCCAGTCTTGGAAAGTGGTCACAAAACCTATGGTAGAATAGTCCAGGTGAGGAGGAGCTTACAACTGCAGCTCCCAAGTGGAATATTTTTGTTTGTAGGGTTTGCCTTGTATTCCCCCAAAATGTGCCCCATCTCAAAATCCCTCTAAAATGAAACCATATGCTAAGAAGTGAATTCCCCTTGTAATAGAGTCCTCCTAATATTCAAAACCAGCTCTCAAGTCCCCTCCATCTTTGTTGTCCTACTTGCTTCTCTGGAAGCTGATCCCTCCCTTTCCAGAGATTAGTGTCATGGGCCATCTGCTCCAGCTCTTCATGCCCAGACTTTTTGAGGACCCTGCTGTGTTGCCAGGCTGTTTGGTCTCTGGCTTTGCCCTCAGGTTGGCTTGGTGTAGGTCCTCATACCATTTCTGTGTCTTGGGGCAACTTCTAATTCAGAGAGCCTGAGGTTCCAACCCCTCCACCTCTAAGCTGAGCTACTCACAGTGAACTACTTTGAAGACCCAAAATATGACTTGCTGTTGCCTCCACCTCCTCTTTTTAACAACAATCCATCACATCTCCTCTACAACCTGGAACTTCCTGGTCCCTGTGTCCTGTACATCTCTATCCAGCTCTATACAACTACCAAACAAGACTGAGTGGGCACAGAGTTCAGTAAGGAATGTTGACTGTGAGGCCAGGCTTAGGAGAGAGCTGGAGGTGAGCCCCAGGGCTGCCCATTTTGTGACCATGGCTGGGTCGTCCAATCTCTCTAGGGTGTTAGTTTCTCATCTGTAAAATGGTTCCTCATGGAGTAGTTGTGTGGATTTTAAGCAAGTGTCTGGTACAGTCACTGGCTGTAGTAAGTACTAATTAAATCTTAGCTGCTACTAACACTGCATTACTATAAAAGTCTTTTCTCTGGATTAATGTAGGTGTAGCTGTTCCAATAGGGCATCTTCTCTGGCTCTTATTACGTTAATAGGCTGGGAAGAGCTAGGCATCCCAGCGCTCCTAGCAGGCCACAGCACAGGTGGAGGTTGGTGGTGTGGTGTGAGGCCCTGGCCCCAACATGGCTGCTTCCTAAAGGGAAGACAGTGGTTCGCTGGCTCCACAACCTTATCTGTGAGTAAGGATGTTGATCGCTATGACGCTATAGCAGAAGAAAGTCCGGTGCCTTCCCTCACTAACCATAAGGTGTCCAGCTCCTTCTATAGAAAAAGCCTGGGTAAGAAGTGAAAATCATAACAAATGTACTTCGTCAAAGTTTTATATAACATGGGAACCTTTGGCAGTGACTGGAAGAAGCTAGAAACAACTTGTTCAGTGGCCCTTCCCAAATTCGTTCATAGCCCAGAGCAGTGAGGAGCCTTTCTGCGTGTTTCTGTGTCCTGAGCTCCACACTCTCTAGGTGGTAGGGAGACTTTAGGGGTTGACAAAGGACATCAGTGTCCAGCATATTAGAAATACTCAGTAAGTATTGACTGTAGTCACTGACTGCAAAAGTCTTAATGCATCTCACACTTGAAGATTTCTGGTCACCACCTACTCTCTGGGCAAATTTGTTCTGGAAGGTTGAGGTATTGTATACGTTAGATCTCTAAGTAGCCGACAGCTGGGATAAACCTCAGGTGAGAAGGTCAGCTAAAGATAATGTTTAATCTCAGTAGAGATGATTTTTATATTGAAAGATGGGGTTGTTATTACAATGACAGGTGCTGACAGTCCAAATTTGCATGAGAATGGAGAAAGAAGGTGAGAATTATATATAGTTTTCTACCTTAAGAATTTATATTTCTCGAATTTTCAATAAAAAACACATGCTCATCTTATGATTAGTAAAAAGAGTTGCTTTTATTATTTCTTTCTTTCTTTCTTTCTTTATTTTTTTTTTCTTGTTTCAGAACCTTTGTTTATTCACTCGTTTTTATGGCCGGCTCAGCCCACCCCGAGGGCTGGGCTCGCGCAGCATGTGGTGCCGGGGACCGAACCACGGTCCCTGAAGCCGCCCAAGCTTTCCCAAGCAGGCGCTTTAGACCACTGAGCCATCCCGCCGGGCCCCAAGAGTTGCTTTTAAATGAAAGAAATAATGTGAACTGTAGTCCTTGCTCTGTTCCACGGGCCCCAGCCTCTGCAGTGACTTGAGACTGTGCCTATCAACTTTTATTCTTCCTTAGTTTATCAGGGAATCATGTTTAAAATGACATAGAAACTCCACTGGCTTATTTAGGTATAGGTCGAACGGATGGAATGTCTTTGATGTGATTTGGACCTACTGATTGCTTCACTAAGAGCCCTGGCTGCTTTGCTAATAAACTTTGAAGCACTTATGAGGCCCATTTCCAAATCAAGGCCATATTTTCATCCTCATTCATGACATTATTTGTCCAAGGGTCAAGGCACGACCATGGATAAGCATGGTGCGCAGAGGTACGGTGCCTGAAGCCCAGAACGTGTGCATATGTTACATGACGCAGTGATAAGACTTTGCAATGTGACTGCAGTCAAGAGCTTTGAAAAGGAAAAACCACCCTGGGTTACTCAGGTTGGCTGGGATGGAGGTAGATGAAGCTGAGATCACTTCTCAGTGGCAAAGAACCAGAAGGGAGTCAAGCATGGTGGTACCTGCTTGTAATTCCAGTACTCTGAGGGCTGAGGCAGGAGGATTACAAGTAAGCTCATGATGGGCCACTTAGTGACTCAGTGGGACATTGTGCAAATAAATAAAATTGGCTAGGGATATAGCTCTGGGCAAAAAGGCTCTAGAACCATAGAGATGGCAATGTGGGAGGGATTCCACCATTGCTGATTTTGAACAGAGGGCAGTGTGTTGAGGTTTCAATGTTTGGTGTAGGGAGACACATGTCCCATTTGTGACCAAAGGGATGTGGTTATAGGAGTTCTGTTTAGGCTGCTGAATGTGGCAATTTGTGACAACAGCAATGGAATATAATATCATAAGTAAGTGTGGTGGATTGCTAACCAGTGAGCAACGTGTCTGAACCAGCATGGTGGTGAGCCTGGGAGGCCCAGCTGAGGATTGCTGCCAGAAGCATAGAGGTGGAACAGGAGAAGAGCAAAGGGCTGTTGGAGAGGCTGTAGGGAGCTGCTGGCTTTTCGAGGGGGTGCTTGTCACACTGGCTCTCTGCTCAGCTTGGCTGTTTTCATCAAAGAAAGATCTCTGGACCTTGCCACTCAAAAAAGGCTACAGTTCACTTTTGGGAAGCTCTGGCCCTCACTTTGAGCATGGTTTCCTAATTCCAGAGGAGACAATGGTGCACAGCTCAGTCTCCCAGAGAAGCTTCTCCCATTGGCTTTCCTGATGGAAATTTGGCTTTCCTGGTCATCAGAGGAGCTCAGGGCCTCACTGTTGCTGAGGATGGCTGTGGTACTTTTTGGGAGAGCTCTCTGGCTCCTAGCTCCAGTGCAGATCCCTCAGCCTACTAGCATAGAACTTTCATCCTGGTGCTGCAGACTTCTAGCTTCCACCACTGACCTTTGAAAGGTCTTCCCAGTGCAGATGATTGACATAGACTTTTATGAGGCATTGCCATGGCTCTAGGTCTTCATCTGGACTCCTGAAGAACACTGCTGTAGGATCCAGGTCCTCAGCTAGATTCTTTGGGTTTCTAGTGTGTGGACAGATTTCCTGCACTCTCTGTATATGATTGTTTGGGGTGACTATTATAAAATAATTTGTAAGTAAGTGCTCTGTGTTATATTGTTTCTGCTTGCAAAATCCCCAGCTATGACAGTAAGCATTGCAAAAGCCTAACATTTTGCTTAGTTTCTCAATGTGGTGAGATTTAAGGAACTGGGGCTTGCAGTTATTTCTAAAGCTCATCATTTTATTGACACATCAGATCTGGAGAGCCACGTATCTCAGGCTCATTGACCGTGTTACAAAAGGCAGCTGAAAACCAGGATTTATCAGTGAAAGGTGACCTGGAGGGGCCAATGCAAACATTAGCAAGAAACCCGGAAAGGTGTGGACTCTGCCTCTACCTTAGGCAGAAGAGTCTACAGTGAGAAGTGAAACTCAATTTGAGGTTCCAAAAAATCTGTTGTCTCTGTTCTCACCCACTCATGCAGTGAGTTATACGTTAGGGATGTAGTCATGCACACCCATGCCTGTGTGAAGCAAGGCAGTTTTAGTAACACTCTCACAGTCGAATTTAGTATTACAAAGGTAAGGATTTCATGATCTATTTTTCAAGCTAAAACAACTGACAACGTTTCTTCAGAGAAGAAATTACAAAATCAGGTGACCTAGAAGCTGAGACTTCATAAAGATGTGGCCAGATAAAAGGAAATAAATGGTGTGAATGAAAAAGGACCGGAGATGGATCAAAAAATGAAACCACCACACTCTGTGAAATGTTATTTTTTGCTAGGAGAAGACTGTATCAGGTAAACTACTGAGGCCACAGACATCTTGCTTCATCTCTGGTAATAGGGACAGGACATGGCTGTTGGAAGTCTCACCTCAATATCAAGGGAGGATGAACTTAACCATGGTTTAAAAGCACAATCTCTGAGATTTAGGACTTCTTAGGGGAACGTTTCCTTCATAATTGTAACAAGAATACATTTATTTATTTATTTATTTATTTTTTCTGTGGGACCAGGGTTCGAACTCACGACCTTGCACTTGCCCAGCAGGCACTTGTGCCTCGGAGCTATCTCCCCAGCACAACAAGAATACATTTATATGGAGGAGAGAATTCAAACAGTGCAAATGGTATAGTGTCTTCCTTGCTGTCTTATTCTCCTCCTCCCTGTTAATTCTTCTAAGTTCCAAGATAATCTCTTTTGCCTGGTTTGGGGGTCTGGTTTTATGATCAGTCTGTTACAATTGAGGAGTAAAGAACCCTAAGAGTAATCTCCTGTGTTATTTTCAGGTATTTTATTGGTAACCTTCATAATTTCAAATGATACAGTTAATGTTTGTATATTTGGGAGAGGGTCTACAGGGTCTGCAGGATCTCATTACATAGATTGGACTCATAATGATGCTCCTGTTTTCAGCCTCCCAAGTGCTGGGATTATAGGTGTGTGCCACTGTGCCCAGTCTCAGTCGCCATCTCAGCGTGCCCCTGAGATGGAGCCGGCACAACACTCTGGGATCAAACCTGGCTGCTGACCTCTGCCTAAGCAGGCCCTTTAGTCCTCTGAGTTATCAGGCCGGCCCTGATTTATCTTGATATAGTCAGTAGGTCTAAATAGACAGGATCAAGAAATGAGTGCTCCTCCAGTGCAGTGTGTCCTCTATCTCTCCACCTACTCTTTCAATACTCTACTTTCTTTTATACAAGTACATCCTTGTCCTGAAAAAAATTACTTTGCAAAGAAAAGGGAAACTTTGAGCATGTACGTGCCATGCTCAGAAACTTCGTATTTCATCTTCACTCAAAATCATTTTCCCTCTGAAAACTGGAATCCAAGTTCCCTCTTTTTCTGAAGCCCTGAGTTGCTGACAGAAGTGGCTTTTTGGTGGCACAAACCTGCAACGTCAGCATATGGGCAAGGAAGGTATGTGGGCTGCAAGTTCAAGTTCAGATGGGTCAGCTTAGGGAATTAGCAGGGTCGTGTCTCAAGGTTAAAAATATTTATTTTTTAAAGTTGGGATGTAGTGTATAGAGGTCCTGGTTTCAATCTTGAGTAGAAGAGACAAGAAAATAGTGCAGTGGCCTGGCAACCTGATGACTCCTTTTCTTTTTAAGTCAGCTGGGATTTGCTTCTCACAAGCTTGAGACTTCATTTTTGATGTTTTGGAGTTTCTGTGAGGTTTTTCTTTTCTCTGATTATTCAGTCTTAACACTGTTTTATTGTTGTTGTTTGTTTTTTGACAGGATATATGTTGACAGGTTTATGTTGGCTCTTGGTTCAGAAAGTGTAAGGTCTAGGGCCCTCATCTAATGATGGCTTTCATGCTGGCAGAGTCCTAAGGTGGTGCAGAACAACACACGACAAGAGACAGAGACAGAGACAGAGACAGAGACAGAGACAGAGACAGAATCCTTCCCAAAGTGCTTCCCAGAGGCCTGCCTCTACATTCCATAGCTGGATTAAGTCTTGGCCTACTTAACACCTCACTAGAGACATTGCATTTCAATTCTTGAAGGCTTGAAGAGGCAAGCTGTATTTATTATTATTTATTTATTTACCTTTAATAAGAAATAACAATGAGAAATCTTCACAACATGTAGGACAGCCACAATAATTAATACAATGCATAATGTTGTCTTCATAATAGTTGTTCCTAGTACAAGATGCAGACGTGGTAACTTTCTAAACACTATTGGTACAAATATTTCTTCTCATTGAGCTAACAGAAAGTAGTTGTATGCATAGTGCAATATTCCACAATAGTAGTGGGTTATTGGCAGAATGGGCAATGTCAGAAGCTGTTGACTTGGGCCTTTTACAGCTCAGCATACTCATCTGGCTTTACTTTCTATGCCTTTTGGTTGTATTTTTCCGCTGGGTGGTTAAGGCCAAGTTAAATCAAGACCTATATAACAAAACATATAACTTTTATATCTGACAAAGTCAAGCAAATTCCCTGAGAATTAACCTTGAAGCTGTGTACAGTGTTTTGTAGAACTGTTGGCAGTGTCAGCTGTCTGGATGAGTCACGGCCATTGCTTGACCAGTTTGCTCTCTGTGAAAGCCTGAGAGAATGTTTTCTCTCTTGGTGGTTCCCCTTAGGTATACTATACATCGTTGATCCCTTTCTTCTGTGGCCCCATAATCTCTTTCAATAGAAAATTTGGGAGACCACTGACTTATAGAATGTTACAGTACAGGTTCTGTTCTATCCTGAGTCCTCACTGACCTTGAAGGGCTAGGGTAAAAATATTGACTATTCTTGCAGCCCTTCTTTTTCTCTAATTTTTTGATCTGCAAACTTAAGTTCTTAACCCTATAGAAGAGAAACTTAGTGATACTATTACTCTATAACATAGGCACTTGAGCTTAACATTGCTGTCTTTCTGAATATGGAGGGAAGCTGTATTTAAACCACAGCACTCTCGGAGTTAATTTTTCTGTTGGCTTTTCTCTTTTTCTTGAACTCTTAATTTCCCTCAAATTTCTGGTGATCTAGCATAGTTATTTTTAAATGCTAGCATATGTTGCTTAATATAAGGTGCTGGAGAGAATTTCTTTTAGTTTGTATAGATATTTTTCACCAGTAGCTCCCCGCTGCATACAAGGACCCCTTCTGAGTGCTGTGTTTATAGTTGCCATGTGGTTGAAGGAGACTCTTCACCTTCACTATGACTAACGTTACCGTTTATGTCTTAGTATCCTCTTTCCAAGCCTCATGTGTTCAGAGATGGGACTTTTCAGAGGTGGCAGGATCTAGGGTCTGGGATACTGAGATCATGGAATATAATAACTAAATGGTTTTAGCATATTTATGGGTGTGGAAAATGGAAGCCCCACCCACCTAGAATGTGAGTGGCACTAATTTAAAAGCCTATAGCCTGGATGGACTATGAAGAGGGAGAAGGGAGGCAGGCTTGCTGCTGCTGCTGCTTGCTTCTTCCTGCCTTCCCTTCCATGGACTGTTTCTCCTCTGTTCTGTCACCCTGTTTTGGAGCTCGCTGACCATTGATTGAAGTCTCTACAAACTGTGAGGTGGAATAAACCTTTCCTTCTTGAGCTTGTGGGTGTATGGTATTTTGTCCCAGCAATAAGAGAAGTTTTCCAGCATGATGAGGCATGCTGAAAAGCCCATGACCAGGTAAGGAAGGTCTTCCTATGAACCACAGAGATGCCTAAACTCCATCGATACTGAAAACTAGATTTCCTTAGAACTCATTATCTCAACTTCTTCTTCTATATGAGCGGGGCTGAGACTTGACCAAACAAGTTAGCTTTTCTTTACAAAGACCTGCACATGTCCCTTATAATTTTCATAATTAACTTAGTCCTTGGAGATCCTTGGAGTTCTTCTCTGAAGCATAATCTTAACATCTATTTCAACCCTCTTTTACTCATGCCTTTCCTGAATTATCCATTGGTTGGTTTCAAATTTTCTTTTGCTTTCCAAAAAATTATTTAGATCTTATCTAACTTCATACCAATGCTCCTTTTCATGTAATGAATTCCACCCTTATTCTTTTACTGAAGTTCTCACCTCCAGTACCTCATAATGTGACTATGTTTGTGGATAAAATCTTGATTAGTCAATGCTTTCCAATGGAACAAAACCAATAGAATATATATCATAAGAGAAGATGAATTAGATTGGCTCACACAATTATAGGCTGGATAGTTCCTCAGTGTCAGGCAGTTGTTAACTGCTAATTCCAAGAAGCTGAAAGCTTCAAAATAAGAGTGACCTAAATAAGGCAGCAGTTGTCCAAAGCTGAAGCTCCTGGAGAGTTGCTGGTATAAGACCTTCTCCAAAGGCTGAAAGAAACTGAGTCTGAGGTCTGAGATTGATGGGCACAAGCACAATCTGCTCAAGCTGAGTAGAGTTGCACACATGCATGCAGCTTGGACATTGTCTTCAGACTACTTGGACATGGTCACCCACATTCAAGGTCTGTGTTCCCCACGTAGTTCTCTCACCCTCATGCCAATGTCGTCGGGGAACACCCTCAGATACACCCAGAAGTATGCCTTGTCAATCTTTGACAACCAAGATTAACCATCACATAGCCTTTAAAGAGGTAACGAAAATGGAATGAAGTAATTGAGGTGAGCCTTAATCCTATATGACAAGTCATATAGCATTTGTGAAGACACAGAGAGAAGATGGCCATCTATAAATGAAAAACAGAGGCACAGTCTGTTGATATCTTGATTTTGGAGTTCTAGCATCCAAGATCCTAAGGAAATAAATTTCAGCTATATAAACTACCCAATCTACAGCACTTTGTTATGGATACCATAGCGAATAGCGGCACTCTCTGTTCCTGGGGGGTTTATGAGTGACTTTCTTCATATACTTCCTTTTATATCTTTGTGTGATTTAGGGACAGGACGTACATGAACATTTATGTATTCTGTCTTGAATCAGAAACCCAGAGTGACTTTTGAGTTCCTACCCTTGTCTTAGTTCATTTGGGGTACTACAATAGAATACTATTGAGTGGGTGCCTTATAAACAGCAGGGACTTACTTCCTACAGTTCAGTAGGCTGAAGAGTTCAAAGTCAAGTCATCAGCAAATTAGATGTCTGGTAAGTGGCTGTTTCTTGCTTCATAGGTGACCATTTTTTTTGCTGTGTCCTTACAAGCCAGGTGGGGTATGGGAACCTCTCTGAGGTTCCTTGGATAAGGGTACTAACTCTATTCATGAGGGCTCTCTTCTTGTTTAACCATCCTCAAAGATCTTGACTCCAAATAGCATCATGTTGGAGGCGAGGCTTCAACATACGAATTGTGGGGTGCATGTTGCCTTCACAACAATACCCGTGGGGACTGGATGTGGAAGGTGCACTGGAGGCCTCACGTTTGTTTCATTCTCCCAGGAACTTTGCACTATTTTTCTCCCTCCTTGAGTGTTTATTCACCAGTTCAACCCATGCTACATTCTTCCCAAGTATCATCACATTTCACCACTCAGAGGTCTCCAGAAGGGTCTTGTTATCACCCCAGCTTTGCAGATGAGAAGACCAAGTCCCAGAGAGGCAAGTCATGCTGACCCATGGGCTTAGGGCTTAGATGATGGAGAAAATTCACCCTTGACACAATTTTTAAATCTAAAGTTTTGGTGAACCTTTCAATTTTTATTCTTTGTATCTCTCGTTTAACAAAGAGTTCTGTAAAGGTTGAGACTAACTGAAAATTTGAGGCAGCCTGTCAGGGACATCCTCTCTATTGATAAATTAATTGCTAATCTCCCATTTTCCTCAGCATTTGGCTTGCCTCACTTGGAACAGAAATTGGACAGATTTTCTTAGTGTTGCTTTTGATTGACGGCACTGGCTCAACCATGGGTGTGAGTAGAAGGAATTGAAAAATTCTCTCTTATCTTTCACTCTCCTTAACAAAATCCCCTGTGTGTGCAACACAGGCGCTACCCTCTGCAGAGACAGGAAGTGCACACTTAACCCTGGGAGGAGGGAGAGACAGTTTGGCTTCTTTTTAGCCTGCGTCATAGTCCCCAGATTACAAAAATAATTAAAACTTTGCTCTGCTCTCACAGTTCTTTGACCTTCAGCTCCAGGACTTTTGTTTGAATTCCCTTTTAATTTTACAGTGCCATAGACACATCCCATCTCAAGGAGTCGTTCTACCTTTGAAGTTTTAAAAGCCAGCCGGGCTTCTTGCACTCCCTTGTTTCCCTGAATCGTCTTTTGACTCAGGAACCCCTCTGGCCATGTGCACTGCATCTCTGCCTTTGCTCAGCATTTTTTCCCATCTTCCCTTCACTCCCTGCGTTGTCTTTCACTTTGGTGGTTCCAGTACTTTTCTCATCTGCTTCCACCATTGTTTTCCATTTCAGTTTTTATTCTGTTCTATGCATCCACAGCTCATGGAAAGTTTGTGTCTTTTTTTTTTTTAGTATGCCCATTCATTTGTCCCTTTGAAAGCTACTTAGTATCTGCACCACGCCAATCAGAGTTGTCCAGATAAAGAGAACCCATAGACTATGGAGGAGCGAGCTTTACATGATCAGAGGCTGAATAGTTCCACAGTGGTCATTTGCAGGATGGAGAGTGAGGAAAAATGGTAGCTGCTCAGGCCCAGGAACAGATGCTAGAGGGGAAGGGGAATGGGAAAGGCAAGAGGTACCTTACTGCTCAGGCCAAAACCATGAAAAGCTTTTGAGGCCAGTGCAAGGCCACATTCCAAGGCTGAGGAATCTGGGTCTGAGTCTGAGGTGGAAGCCACAGGAAAACACACGGGCTCCAGTGAGATCAAGCACACATGGGCCATCAGCTTTTCCTTTCTCATACTGTCCCCTTCCACCTGAGCCCCCAGCCCACTGCGTAGTGCTGGCGACTGCCAGAGAGAGCCTGTCCCACCCAGTTCTTTGGCTCATAGCCCGTCTTCTCTGGAAACCCTTTCACCTCAGCCTAGGAGTCTGCTGGCCCAGTTTTCTGTTCATCTCTCAACCCAGTCAAGTTGATGAGGAAGCTGAAGACACCATGAGTGGCTGCGCCACCTGCCTTATTCCTGCTTTTTTGTATTTAGCATCTGCTGAGATTTCTCTTCTTGATGTTTTCTTTCTTGCCCTCCTTTTGTCCCTTTCTTCTTGGATATTTCAGATTTCCTCTTAATCATTCTTATATCACTATTGGGACAAAACTGGCCCAGGAGCCTTTGGTGCAGGCTAAGGCATGAGAAGGAAGTGAAGGAATGGAGTCACCAAGGTCAATAGAAGCTTCACTAGAGGGAAAGGAGGGAGGGGATGTGAGGGGAGAGTGCCTGCCTTTCAGGCAAGGGCTCCCTGAAGGACAGTGTGCTGTGGGAGGTGCAGCTCCAGCTCTTTTGGAGCCTGTAATCTGCTACAGAGTGAAGGAGAGGTATGCATTAGAAGGCCATAAAGCACACCAACCTAGGTACTTAAGGACTATGTGGGAGGAGAGACCCCCAGGGAGAGCCAGCTAATGCTAGGCAGTGGAGGAGCCCACCATGGGCTGGTGAGATTGTGCAGAACAGTCATATAATATAATGGGGGTTGGGGAGCTCAGGAGCAGGGGCAGAGGATGGTTACTAAACTAGGGAAAAAGAAGAACAGAACCTTGTGAGGACCATAGTGCTGTTATTAGGTAGTTTCAGTAGAAATGGTTAGCCAAGGGCTAGCCAAATAGCTCAGCAGATTAAAGAGCCTGCAAGCAGGTGCAGGGGCCGGGGGGTTCTATCCCTGGGCCTGCCCTGCCCTGCTGGCCCCACTCACAGGGTGCCATAAAATAGCAATTAAGACTGGGCATGGTGGCATGCATCTATAATCCCTGATCTTGGGCGGCTGTAAACAGGCGGATCACTATGAGTCCAATCTACTAGTGAGACCCTGAACACCCTGTAAACCCTTATCAAAAAAAAAAGAAAGAAAGAAAAAGAAAAAAGAAACAGCTTGCCAACATTAAGTATTCTGGGTCTTTCTTGCCTCAAACAATTGGATGAGACAGGCCAAAACTAGTGTCAAGTTTTATTTGGAAAGTGTAGGGTGAAGGAGCATGGGAGAAGCCATCTCTGCAAAGCAAACATAGGATGAGCAAAGAGAAGGAAGCTAAAAGCAAAAATAGGGCTGGGGATGCAGCTCAGCAGCATAAATGCCTGCCTAGAAAGCGCAAGTTTCTGAGTTCGAACCGCAGGACCACACTCACTCACTCACTCAATCAATCAATAAAAGTCTGTGCTATATGGAAAAATGCACCACAGGTTACGATGAAAATCCAGACAGGACCTTTCTGTGGTGTCCAGTTTTCTTTTATGCTGTTCACATCTTGGGGGAGCTTTTGAGAAGTTCTGTAGGAGGGATCTCTGCCCTGCCCTGGGGTCTTGTTATTGACAGGTCCTGCTCATTTTCTCTGCCAGCTTTGCCACGCCCTGTCTCTTATATCAGCTCCTGGAGGATAGGGTAAAGGATCGGGAGGCTGAGGCTTCGGAGGGCTGATTGATAAGCCCGAGGTCAAAAGACACACGTTGGTCTCCTTCTGGCAGCCTTCTGTGGGAAGGCGACATTGACCCTCCCCACCAAGGTAGCTCTGGTGGTGCCCTGAATTTGGGGGTTAGTTTTAGCCAGGTGTCGGGTTTCAGAATGCAAGGCTTGGAGAACCTAGGAGCCTATGGCGCTGGGTACTTCAGAGCCTCCACTTGATTTCCCTGTACCCTGTGAGCATGAGCGGTGAGCGAAGCTGCTCTGAAGGGAGGGAGCTTCTGAGGCTGGGACTGTGCTCTTCATAGCAGGGACAGTGTCTCCACAAACACTTACAGGGAGCTGAGCAGTGTTAAGCATTCATGATAGAATACAGATGCAAACCCCAGGCTGCTATTTTTCAGTCCTCCTGGGCCCTGTAAACCGGAGTTAGAGAGACATTTCCTCTTAGGGTATGTGTGAAGAGCCCAAAATGTTGATAAAACCTGACAATGTCCCAGGGAGTTTGATCAACATACACATTCAAATCAGATCTTTCAGGCCAAATGACATAAACTCAATATAATTACTAGAAATCTGCCCCACCTCACGCTGCCTGAGGCATGTGGCTTCCCTTCAAAATGTAGACGATCCCCGCAAACCTTTAGAATAATGCTGTACTACAGGATTTGTGACAATGCGCTTGATTAACAGCTGCTACCAATTAGACAGATATCTGTGAAACAGATAACTTGGAGCCAGCCCACACGCAGAAGACGTGCCTCACCACGGAAGGCCGCAGGAGCAGAGAAGCACGCTCTAAAAATATGTTTGTGAGATTATACTGGGAGAAAAAAAGAATATTGCCTTCCTTCTGTTGCCAGTTCTCGACCATTCCCTACGGCACAAATAAAGGCTTTAAATGAATATATTCAGCACTTCATGCATCTGTCAAAAACGAACTATTGCAAAATGTTATTTTGCCGCTAATTCAAACTGTGAGCATGCCCTGCAATAAGGGACCTGAAATGTGCTGAATCTAGGAACATAAACCCCTCAAGTGTGTGTGTGTGTGCATGTGTGTGTGTTGGGGGGTGACTATTCATGCTACCAAGGACACAAAAGGCATAGAAAGACTTTTTTTCTGAAAGAAGTAGTTTTATTTGGATATTGAAAATACAACTTGATTTATAAAATTATGGTCAATAGATTTTCAAGGGATATATCAGTATGAAGCAAAATATAGCTGTGTCTGACAGGAAAAGCAATATTGTTTCACCATTATCCCTATATTGGTTAAATTTATTAGACTTACTCTTTTCATACCTCTCTTAAGATCTCTCAGAAATGCCTCTGATCACCACAGTAGCACTGGATCTAAATGTGGTTCTGTGCCAAGGGATGTGGTTTTGTCCAGTAGATAAAACATCAGCCTGAGAGCCATAACAACCAGACCTGTTCACAAGACACCCACTCAAAAACTGTTCAGTTGCTTTTGGCAGTGTACTAGCTTCTCTGAATGCAGTTTTCTCTTTTGAAGAAAGAGTAAAAAGTATTAGCCACTTACCTCATAGGGAGACAAGAGGTCAGGACTTCACAAGTTCTCATGGGTCCGTGTAGACAGCAATCAGCAGTTCCATTCATTTGGGTTTCACAAGTGACAAATTGGGACTTAGAAAATTTGGAGAAGTCTCTCATAGTCCTGGAAAGCATTTACAAGGAAGATACTGTCTAAAGCTGCCTATCTAAGAAAGACAGGAATAGTTGCAACATTCCAAAAGAACAATGTCATTTTTAATAATATTTTTGAACTCCTGAAAATTAGTGTAACTGTGTTTATGCTTCATGTGTGATATTAAGCAGCATTCTTTTTTGTGCAAGGTTAACATTATATGACCTTTTGGAATGAAAGAGTAAGGTGACATATGATTTTCTGATAAATGTTATGATTTCTGATTCTGCCTCAGTATCGTCCAGTGTTTTAGATTGCTGGCTGCCATTGCAGATTTCAAATCCACCTTTAAAAATGTGCTGAATCCGACTTACTTCAGCACACAATGTGTTCTTGTGTAGAGCTGAATCGCCCTCTGTGAGGTGGGAGACCAGTAGCTTAACCACACTTTCTCGTAATACTTCCCTTAACGAGGCTTAGCAGCCAAGAGCCCATGTTTTCCTCCTCGTTTCAGAAAAGGGTCTCAGAAAACTTCAGGAAAGTCAAAGCCAAAATGTAGAAGATAAAGCCCATCAAACAGCAAGAAATCCTAACACTATTCAAAGACCCACTTCCAACAAGGGGCTCTTTGTTCTTGGCCTAGGTCAATGGTTGGTGCTTTCTGAACTGGCCTAGGACGGTCTGCCACACTCCTGCAGACAGGACCCAAGGAACACATGAAATGGCTGTGTGCTTCCTACCTAGGTAAGTGACAGGGAGGATCGAGAGCTGCTCAGCCAGGGATTGGGGCCACATGGTTCACTTGCCTCCTGGTCTGGTCTTTGCTGTCAGAATTCAAGCAGCTGCTATAGACATGGTAAGGAGGAAGCTACAGGAACAAACTAAGCCTTCCTGAAGCTAGGCAGGTTCACACAGTTTCCCTCGGGCAAAATTCTTTGCCCGAGGTTCCAATGACACAATCCAGCCAGCTGGAGTAGTTTCCTTAATGTAAATGTATTCTGAATCATTTGAACAATTACCTTATCAATGTGATAGGATGTCATCATGGGCTGCTACAGATGTCTTTGTGGTAGCAGGTTAGACAGCTTGAAATGTTACGAATAAGAGCAAATGTGGCCTTGATTTGTAACAATGAGTGTGACCCACATAAAGGTCAAATGTTAGGACAACAAATTATTTGAAGGAAAGTTTTAAAATATAATAGCTCTGGTAGAGAAAAGTCTGGGAGGATTTAGTCACTCCCTATCAAATCATGAACCAGGCATGTCTAGCTAAACTGCAGACTTGAGTGACAAAAATAACAAACCAGGACCTTTGTGCTTCGTAATATTTCATTCATAATGCATAGAATGTTAGTTTCAGTGAAACATTTAACATAATAGGGCAGGCCAAATAGCTCCGTGGATTAAAGCGCCTGCAAACAGGCACAGGGGCAAGGGGTTCAACCTCTGGACCTACCGTGCTGGCCCCACCCCCGGGGTGCACTGAGACGGCAATTGAGACTGGGTACAATGGTGCACACTTGTTATCTGAGCTCTTGGGAGGCTGTAAACAAGCAGATCACTATGAGTCCGGTCTAGTGCTGAGACCCTGAACACCCTGTGTACCCTTCCCTAAAATACAAAAAAAGCCACCCAAACAAAAAACAAATAAGGATTAGCCAGATGTGGTGGTGCATGCCTGTAATCCTAGAACTTGTGAAGCTGAGGCAGGAGGATCGGTGCAAGTTCAAGACCAGCCTGGGCTACAAAAGTCAGTTCAAGGCCAGCCTGAACTGCACAGCAAGACTCTGTCTCAAAAAGACAAAACAAACAAACAAACAAAACACCAAATAAGCATTGACTGCAATTTTTTGCTGATTTTGTACATTTCTTACGGAATTGATTACTAATACATTTAGGTTTACACAAAATCTATAAGCAAAAAAAAAAAAAAAAAAAAAAAGACTATCCTAGTTTTCTATTTCACATGCAAATTCTCTCATTTTTTTCCAAAAATATTTCTTTCCCCACTTCTAGGTCTCTTCTTGTGGGAAAATTACACCCTCCACCTGACTGATTTTAGGGTTTTGACTGTGCAACTAATTTGACCAAATGAAGTGCTGGTACAGCCCCTCCGAAAGGATGCCTTCAGGGTCATTGCCTATTCAGCCTGCACCCTTTTTTCTGTGCTGGCACAAGTCCAGGAATATCCCAGAAAGAGATTACCCCTTCAGTCCTAGCCCAGAGTGGAGGTTATGCAAACTCGAACAACCAAGGGTTTCAGCCAGCCATTAAAGAAGAATAGGGGAGTATGGATCTATGTGTATAAGTGTAAAATATATGTGCATGTGTATGGGTGTGCATGTACATGTGTGTGCATGTACATGTGTGCGTATGTTTTCATGTATCTCTGCCTCATAATCTAACTCTAGACTCAATGATAATTGTATTTCTTTAGGAGGGGGCTTATAAATCTCTGAAGAAGTTGGCTGTAGAAAAATACGTGGCTTTTACCTTCGTGACTCACGCAAAGTTTGCTGTCGCCTATCACTAACCTGCTGCAGGTCATCGGCCTGCACTCTATTCCTCCACCATTGTCATTGTCCTTAACCATAGCCTATTCACTTAAGTATTTCTAACTTGGTTTATCCTTGTTCTTATGTGAGGAACCTAGAAAAATAGCCTCAGTTAGTCCCATCAAGGTCATGACAATAATGAAGATAGAATATGAGCTTAAGTCCCTGGGCCCCTAAGGACAGCAGAGCTGGTGTCAGCTGCCATGGATATGTTTTGTGTGAGTCTCTAATGATGGTAACCACAGAATTGGTGTTTTCTTGCCCCACCTGGCCTCGCACAGAGGTGCCAGCAAGTAATGAGGTCCCCAGACAAGTGTGTCAGCTTCAAGCAGCCCAGAGTTTGGCTGTGTTCATGTCGTGGGCCCCTTATAAAATGTTGCAAGGTGACTCCTGTCTTTGGGTATTCACAAAATGCACAGGTAGGCACCTAGGGTTCTCACATTTGAAGCCTGCTGCTGCTTCCAAGTAATCCCTTGCTTGCAGAGCTCAGGGACTGCGGTTAGACAAATGAATCCTACGAGAAGTTGTCATCTTACAGAGGCGCTTCTATGCCCCAAGGCCCTGACATATCAAAATCTTGCATTTAATTTACAGCAAGCATGGAATTAATAAAAATCCATGGTAATAAAGTGTCAGGGAAAGAAATGGAAGGAAGATATCATAAAATATTTATGTAATAGAAATAATCACCTTCAGTAATATAACCCACATTTTTTTCTTGGTAGGATCCAGTAATAAAAACACATTTAAATCACTGCAGGAAGATGGCTAGCACTCTATGCAATACATGTAAAGATTAAGCACAGTGCTTTTGTCAAAAACACAATATCCTGAAATAAATGATCTCAGAATATATAAGATGTGCTTTGGAGTACTTCCCAATTTCTAGTGGCAAATTCAACATCTATTCAGTAAATTATCCTTTCCTGAACATGGCTAAAATTTTATAATGAATACAGCTGGCAGAAAAATTGAATTGTAATTGAGTGACATCTTTTAATCATATCTGTAGTCGGAGCTGGGAAATGTAAACAAGAAAAGTGGCTCTGGGGTCTCTTCTCTCACTCATCCTAAGTGGCTGGCTGTATATTGTTAGTCGCTGCACAAGCCCATCAGGGTTGTACACAAAGGCGAGCCGGCTTTCTCTGGAAGAATGAGTTATAAATGACACCATTGTATACTCAACTGTAAGTTCTCTATGCAATATACGATGCTATGTCTATAAAAAATCTTTAGAGCAGCTGTAATAAAATCATCTCGGAGTAGAAGGAATGTGGAGGGAATGTAGCATGGTAATCGCCATTGAACTGGGGGAGTTTGGAGAGGTTTTATTGGGGTGTGTGCCTTACAGTCTTTCTCCGTCTTCTGAGAAGTGACCTTAATGGAAACCTTAAAGGCTACTAACATGATCTTGCATTTTCAAGAGAGCACCTTTGGTAACACTTTCAAATGTTCTGTGTATCTATGTAAAATCACTCTTTTGGTTTGTATGGTTTTCCTATTGTGATCTGAGTAGTCTTCTGTGATAGAAATATAGAGTCGACCTGTTACAATTCTAAAGCTGTCATCTTCTGTGGCCTAAGTTTGTTGATTCCTTTTCCTTCAGGAAATTATACCTATGCAGCTGTCATAATACCCCTGCAGTCCCTGATCCACAACTGCATTATAACAAGATGCTTTGATCCTTTGATAATTAAATGCTCTATTGAATAGTGAGAAAAAAAAAAAAAGATCTGCCTTGTATAAAATTCTCCTCTAAGGAGAAAGGAGGTTAACAACACCTCTAGATAGTAATAGATAGTGTTGCTGTAAGATAATGAGGTAATTGCCACTGGCAGGGCCTGGTATCCTCACACAATGGATACAAAATACCATTTTATCTTTATAACATGAATGGGCAAAATATATTAGGGTGCAAATTTTTACTGTCAGAAATAATATAATCATCTATGATTCTGTAGCCAGTTGTGTTAAATTTAGTTTTATGTGTGGCTATTAATTCCACTTAACATATAAATTTGGCTATGAAAATAGCATACTATAAATAACTAAGCCCATGCCCATGTGCTCAAATGCAGACATTTGTTTGCTTGCTGGGACCACATCTTGACCTTCTCAGGGGTCGCTGGGTGAGGACAGGGTGAAGGTCAGTTTTGTGTGTTAAGGTTATGGCTGGCTGTGGCTCCTTTATTTAGTCAAACACTGACTTAGGTGTTGCTGTGGAAGTGTTTGTACATGTGATAAACACGCATAACCAAGTGAATGTGTGAGTGAATATGTGGGGATGTGGGTGTAGTGCTGGAGTTGATCCCAGGGCTTTCATATTGAGCCACAACTTCAGTTCTTCTAAAATTTCATTTTGAGACTGTCTCAGTGAGTTACGAGGTTTCCAAAGCTGGGCTTGAACTTGGCGACTCTTGTGTATCAGCCTCCCAGAGAGTTGGGGTTCCAGGTAGGTACAAGGGAGCCTGACTGATTCAATTGTAAGTGAAGAAGATCACCGTCAGTGGTCATGAGGGGGCCTCAGCCAGTGAGCTGAGTGCTGTACACTCAGAAACGGAGGTTTCCCAAAGGAGAAATTCTGCTGCCTCAGAACTGACTCAAACCATTACATTTCAGCCTGGATTTCTTTCCTGCTCATTCTATAAATCCTCCACTCTCATGTGAAAAAATTTGGTGACATAAAACATTTTTCCTTATTTTAAAGAGGAAAAACTAAAAACAGAAATGTAAAACAATAAAAATGATTCAGAATTTCAAAACAAGATAATAGGAAATAAGCAGTGGTTGTTACATTGCATACTGTTACCTTCAAAGTAATTGCTCAGGTAGGCAAGATTGATCAAACAATTAAATAGTAAACTGTTCCCTTCAATAAATCAACAGAAACTAGTAAAATTGTCTGAGCTATCTTTTGTGTATGTATAAATATGCAGACAAAGATAGACTGATAATAACCTTTTGGTCAACAGTGAACTACCTGTGTCTTAATATTACAAGTGGTCGCTTCCAATAGTGCCACAGCTTCCGATAGCGCCAGATGAGCTGATAATCCACTACTGTTATGGGTTATTGAATTATATATACAGCTACTTTCCCTTTGTGCAATCAAAAGAGAGATGTGTACTAATGATGTTTAGACAAGAAATAATGTCTGCATCTTGTAGTATTAACAACCATGATGAGGACAACAATATGCAATGTATTAATTATTATTAAAAAATTAAAATTAAAAAATATATTACAAGTAATCTGAAAAATTTCTGTCACCTTGGGCAGTGATGGCGAAGTTCTCAGAGCTTCCAATGATAACAAGTAGCTGGCTGTGGCATGCTTGCCATGGGTTCACTGCCATGGATCTCGTGACATCCTAGAAGGCACACTCAGGTGCTAGCCGTGATGCTAATATATGCACAGTACTGAGCTCCAAATGCTATGTGAGAACAGCATGCTATGTAGAGTACCCAGTACTTAGGGACAGCAGACAACTATGTGGCTGGTTGGTGTACTTACGTGCTACGTGGTTTTGTTTTCAGAGCACACTTCTTTTCACTGAAAGCTGAACATGAAGCACTGTGTCATGGTGTGCCCACGTGCCAACTCACATGTTTCACACTTCCGGTCTTTTGAGTTCATCGAGAAGCCAGGTAGAATCACTGACTGGCAGATGTTTGCTCAGCCATGGAGCCACCCAACAATACAGTTCTTAGGACATATCCCTGTTGCTAGGGGACACCTAACTGTGCTCTCTCTTGCTCCTGTTTCTCTGGGAACCCAAACTGACACAGTGGAGAAGAGATGGAGATGGTGACTTACAAATCCCAGGAGAATCTACTGCCTTCCTGATGGGCACCAGGATACCCTCTCAGCCACCCCGACCAACCCAGAGGAAGTTCTGATGACGATGTGTGGCCAGAAGCACCCTCCTCACTGCAGCATGTTTTGTAAGACCCTGCCTGCCGCTTCAGAGCATCTCTTCACATGCCATGCCTGTCCCAGGATGCACAGGGAGCAATGTGTTGAGAAATGGGAGCAGCACAGTTGTAAGTTCCATCTTCACTATAGATTTGCAGGTTCCTGTGTGCAGTCTTCTCAGCTATGACAGACATAAGAATGCAAGCCAGTCATGTGCAGAAATGCCACTAAATACCAGGTGCTTTCAAATGTTTACCACAAGTCCTGTTCAAATCACAGTATTCCTGCCAAAGCTACCCTGTCTGTTAGCACAGCTAAACATCCTGAGAAGCTCACCAGGGGTCTTCCCTTCCACATTTTTTGTTCACTTTGTTACCCACTCACTGTGAGGTGACCTTAGCCCTCACTGCTCTGTTGATAGTGGTGTCATTAACCTCAGCAATAGCTTCCCGGGGTTAAGCCTACTGCACCCTTTACCTTTATTCGCGCTACTGCCTTTGTTCCATCAATCCACATCTGTGGACTGGCCGCCCTTCTCTGCTGACAGCCTCTTTCTTCATCTTCTGCAGCCAGGTCTTAGTTTGTATCCTGTTCATCTGCCTGCACTCTCAGCCTTCTCTCAGCTAGGCAAGGAGGTCTATCTGGGATTGGACAGCAAACTCACAGGATGAAGTCCTCACCCTGGTGCCTGGGAACGTGACCTTACGTGGGCACTGGGCCTTAGCATATGTTATCAAATTAAGAGGATGTCATTAGAGTGGGCCTTAGTGCAATAAAACTGGTGGTCTCCTAAGAAAAGAACACCACATCAGGCTCAGGGAGAAGACAACCATGCGGACAAGTGAGGCAGAGATTAGGGTGATGCAGTTGGGGAGAGGGCTGTTGGAGTTTGAAGCCAGGATTTCACGCTGAGGTACGAACCCAACCCTCCTTATTTTTTTAAATTTTGAGACAAGAGCTCACTAAATTGCTAACTATATCTTCAAGCCCAGGAATGTCAAGCATTGCTGACAAATACAAAACCTAAAAGAGAAGAGGCAAGAAGGACTCTTCCCTCCAGATTTTAGATGGAGCCCGGCTCTGCCATTATCTTCATTTTGGACTTGTAGCCTCCAGAATTATGAGACAATATGTTTTTGTTCATTTAATCCACTTGGTTTAAGGTACTTCATTACTGTGAGAAATTAAGACACAGTCCCACAGGAATCCCTGGGAATAAGAATGCTCTTGGCACACCCTTTGCTGGATATTCCTGACTCAAGCTAATCACACTTAGGCTCACATATGGGCAATTTTTTTTTTCTTTTTATCTGGGCATCAGCAAGGAATGCTTGCTATAAGCTGACACGTGCCCAGACCGAAGCTCTGTCATACTGACTCCTGGGAAGCTCTCTCCAGCACAGGCCCAGGCCTCTGCGAGTGGGGCCTTCCTCCCCTTATCTGTCTGGAACTCAATCTGTGGATTTGACCTGACCAGGGCGAGCTACTCAGGCTCTCATTTGTTTATGCTTCCTGGGCATTGGACAGTGACAAAAGACCAATATGTTCCCAGGAAAGATTCTCACAGACACATTGCACGGCTCAAGCTTCCCAGCTTGGGCACTTCAGTCGAATTTCCATTTGTAATCTGTTCAGCATGAGGCGCATCAGTGGGCAGCGCTATCCCCAGTGGAGGCATCTGATGAAGTGGGCTGTGTTAACTACTCGGAAGACTTCATATGCTTTGATTACTGCTCACAAGGCTGCTGTTTCTTCGAGAAGCTTAATGACATTTTTCTTGGGGGCAAAATTCATAAATTTCCATGTTTTAGTAGATTGGCTGAAGCAAATACAAATTGTACAACCCTTGTGCAGCCCATGAAACAATACTCTTTATTTCTTTCTTTTCTGAGGTAGCAATTCAAATGTTACCTGGTCCATAGCATCTAAGAAAATATTAAGAAGTATAATTAAATACAATTATTAATTATCTTTTAAAGGTATGTACTATAAAACATGTAATTTCTTGGGTTTGTAAATTATGGGCCTTGGGTAAAATCAGTTTCTATGACCAAATAAAAGATTTTGTGCCCTTTCTGAATTTGTATTCATTTACATTTATGGGGACGGGATTGCGACAAAGTCTTTTTAGTGAACTCCAGCTTATTAAAATGACTTTTTTTCCTTTCCACAAATCTTCCATTGATTTATTTTCTCCTCCTTGATTTAAAGGTACTCCTATGCCTTAAGTGATTTTAATCCAATTCATGGTTGGGAGCCACGCATTTTAATAACTTCCCCCTTAGTTTGGTGACAAATGTGTGCTTGGCCGCCTGTCAGATCACTAACAGTGGCTTCCATGTCTCTGAGGAGGCTGGAAATATAAAAAAGTATGCAATCAGGAGCCTTCTAAATGAAATGGTAAATTTAGCTGATGGAATGCACAGAATACTAATGAGCAGGCTGCCTGGCCTGCTGTGCACTTGTGCCGCGTGGGCTGAGAATAATGACCTTGCTCAAGACTTAAGCAGGGAGTCACTGCAGCTGGTGACAGAGCGATGCCCTGATTACACTCCAGCCACCGCACCTCTCTGGGGATCTCCATGTTTTCTCTAGCCAACAGAGTCGCTGCCCCAATTCAGATCACACATTTGTACCCCCTGGAGATGGGTGCAGACTTGGGGGGAAGCTGTATGTGTGTGGGGGTGTCTTCAAAATCTATAGCTGTGGAGCTTCACAATGCCTTATCAGTTACCTGCCGGGTTCTTGAAATTAATTTGAAAAATGCCACTCCTATTTATTATTTTTCCTTGCTGTTTATCAACCTTTAAAATAAAGCACTAAAGCATGTCTAAAGAAACACCTGCTTTCTACAAAAGCTGAAAGGACTCCCTTAAACTGAAAGAAGGAGAAGAGCAAATGGATTAGCAAAAACCTTCTTACACAGCTTTTTGCCCAAAGTGGGTACAATCAGAATCATAAGAGCTTCATTATTGAAGGTAAGTATTCCTAGACCAGCAAATTGCTGATTTTCATTAAAAAAAAAAAAAAAAAAAGAGCTTAGAAGTTGCCTGGAATCTCATGCAATGTAACTTCACTTGCTCAGTTATAACTAGTGAGGAGCAGAAGGTCCTGCATGGACCAGTGTGATTCCAGAACCCCAGTCCCACTGCTATAAGCTGGTGCCTTTCTAGACCTAAAAGACATCTTTCAAAGCTGGGCATGGTGGTGCAAGCCTGTAATCCCAGCACTTGGGAAGCTGAGGCAGGGGGATTGGTGTGAGTCCGAGACCAGCCTGGGCTACAAAAGTGAGCTCAAGGCCACCCTGAACTGCATAGCAGGGCCTTGTCTCAAAAAAAGACAAAAATAAATAAATAAATAAAAGAACAAAAATTAAAAAAAATGAAAAATCTCTTTCACTATGAGAATAAGGCTCTTATTTTCTCCTGGAAAGCCACTTCAGCCAGACAGACCTACTATGGCCAATGAGGCAATAACAAAGGACTAAAATTTGATTGCATGAAAACACTTTTTTTAAAAGTTATTTTGAAAGGTTGTACTTTGAAAGCATTTTCTTTGTCCTGCTTCTAGTTAAGATGTAGAAAAATGTGAAAGACTGACTAAAGGAATCACAGTGCATACAAACAAATTAGTTTATTAAAAGCTATGTTAGCCCACTTCTAAGACCATGTCCAGAGTCCCAGCTACTTAATCACTCCAACGTTTATTTGATTTCCTTCTGCTTTGTACTGGGATTGGTCTCTGTAACCAAATGGTAGAGCGGAAGTAAAGGCACACTTATTTCCTTTGAGGGTAGGTTATAAAAGACACTGTGGCTTCCGCTTTGATTGTTCTCTGGCAGCCTTACTGTGGTGGATTGCTAACTGGTGGTCAGTTTGCTGCACGCAGCTGAATTGAACAGTGTGGTGCTGGGTGTGGCAGGCCCACCTGAGGACTGTCGCCAGCGGTGTAAGAGGCAGAGCAGGCAAAGGTGCTGCTGTGCTGTCAGCGATGCTGTTTGGAGAGGCTGTTGGAGCTGTTGGAAGCCATTGGTTCTCCGGGGCTGTTCTGCTGGTTACGTTGTCATGCTGGCTTTCCTGGTGAATTTGGCTACGCTTGTTGCAAGAAGAACTAGGGACCTTTACTGTTACTGAGAATGGCTGCAGCTCATTTTGGAGGAGCTCTGGTCCTCATCTTTTTTAAAAAAATTATTTTATTTTTTATGTTATGGCCAGCTCAGCCTGCTCCGGGGGAGGCATTGGCACAGCATGTGGTGCTGGGGATTGAACCTCGGTCCTTCTGGTTGCCTAAGTTTCCTTAAGGAGATGCTTTAGACCGCTGAGCCATCTCACCAGCCCTCTGGTCCTCATCTTGAGCATAGCTTCCTGGCTCTCGTGGGGAAGATGGTGCACTGCTCCGTCTTGTGGGGAAGATTGTCGTGGCTGATTTCCTGATGGGAGCTCAGCTTTCCTGATTGCTACAGAAGCTCAGGACCTCACTGTTGCTGAAGATGGCTATGGCACCTTTGGGGGAGCTCTTTGCCTAGATTGAGCGTTGCTTCCTGGCTCCAGTTCAGTTCCCTCATCTGCTACCACTGACATAGACTGTCATCTCGCCCGCATAGACTTGCTAGCTTCCACCACTGAACTTCGGGCTTTTTCAGCACAGATCCGTGGAGCTGGCCTACATGAGACATCGTTGTGCGCTGTAGGCCTCCAGTTGGACCTGGGGGAGGCATCGCTGTCAGCTCTTGGTTTTCAGCTGGACCCATGCAGGTTATTAGGATCCAGGGCCTCTGCTGGATTGTGTGGTCTTCAGTGTGTGGACAGATTTCCTACACTTCTTGTGTCTGATTCTTTGGGTGGCTCTTTATAGAATAATGTTATAAAATGTGCCCTGCATTCTATTGTTCGCTTTGCAAAGCCCCAAACCAGAACACGTACTCTCCTTGCTCATTCACACTGATGAAAGCCCATGTGTGAACATCTCCAGGAAGAGGCCCAAGGTGGGAAGAACTGAAGACTTCTACCCACAGCTAGGAAGGTGCATCCTGCTCACCACCACACTTGCTCATGCTACAGCCTACTGTGACAGTACCCTCTGTTGGCACCAGGGTTGCCTAGTCCTCAGAGACCATGAGCCAGAATCTCCCGGCTAAGTCATGCTCCAGTTCTTGAGCCTCAGAAACTGTATCTGACAATAAACATTTGCTGTCTTACTGCTAAGTATTTTTTAAAAAATGTATTTAGTATAGGGTCTCTAGGGTCTCACTACACAAATCAGACTCATAGTGATCCTCCTGCTTTCAGCTTCCCAAGCGCTGGGATTACAGGCATGTGCCACCACACCCAGCCTCGGTTGCCATTGCAGTCAACCCCAGTCCTTGCACCTGCCTAAGCAGACACTTTAATCTGCTTAAGCTGCTAAGTCTTGGGCATGAAGTGCAGCACAATGATAGACGACTAACACAAAAGCTATCGTGAGTGATGGACACAATCACCCGGAGACAGTGAACTCCAGAGTCCAAGTTCTTCCCAGCAAGCAAGGAAAATAAAGATACTTTTGTATTGTTTTCTGAGGGCAGGGCAGGTGAAAGAGCAATCCTTGTAGGAAAGGATAGGAAAAAACAGAGCTTCTGATAAATATCTGAGCTGTTACATGCAGTATCAATCGAACCTGCTGGAACAAGAAATGCAAAGATGGCCGTTTTTACCAAGTGACTATTTGGGTGAGAACTCTCCTAGTTTAATTGCAGCAAGGGTGGGTGCTAGAGAAAAAAGACACCTTGGAATTTTGAAGTCGCCTGGTGTTACAGTCTCAAGATCTCAGACTGAAATCTCTAGGCTTGAGCATGTGCATGGATCAAAATGCACTCACAGTGTCATCTCCCCAGCCCAGATGAAAGCTTTATTAAGGAAATGCATCACGATGAAGGTTAGTGAAGTCTGGAGTCAGGTTTTGGTCAGATGTGCCGCCATCTTTGCTTTCCCTGGTCTTAGTGTTGGCACCAGAAACGAGGGACTGAGTGCCTGCCTGGCAACTGCAAGGACCCCTATCCCTGGTAACACATGATAGGCCAGCTCTGGAAACCTGGGTGCACTGTGCTGGCCACTAGGACAGGGTGTGGTGGCGCATGCCTATAATCCTAGCACTTGCAAGGCTGAAAATAGGAGGATCACTATGCAGTTCAGACTCAACCCTGTACCAAATAAATAAAAGATATATATATATATATATATATATATATATATATATATATATATTTAAATATGAAAGGGAAAAATCAATGCTACAATGATCTAAACAACTCTACTTGGCCGGCCAGATAGGTCAGTGGACTTCAGTGAACTAAAGTGCCTGCTTAGGCAGAGAGCAGCAGCTGGGCTTTGATCTCTGGTTTGCTGCGCTGGTCCCACCCTGGGCTGTGCTGAAATAGTGTTTGAGACTGAGCATGGTGGCGTGTGCCTGTAATCCCAGTGCTTGGGTGGCTGAAAACAGGAGGATCACTACAAGTCCGATCTGTGTAATTAGACACTGTAGGCTCTGTACTAAATACATGAAACAAATAAATAACTTTACTTGACATTTATGCAGAAAATACACCAATAGGGGAAAAGTTCCATTATTTGAAAGAAAAATTGTTATTAAGAAGTATCAGTATATCTAAGGAAGCATGTACAAAATTTATACACTAAAGACCACACACACACACACACAGACCTAAGGAAATAGAGCCATAGACCATGTTTATATGAGAACATAAGGCTAAACTTATTTTGAAATAAAAAGGAAAAGTTGAAAATTTATATTACCAATTAACTCTAATGCAAAACTATAATAGTCAAGACAATGTTGTAATAGCATGATATTAGCAAATAAATAGAAAACAATAAATCCTAAGACTAGACTTGTCTATATGTTTAACCAGTTTTAATAAAAACATCAAAATGATTCACTGAGGGACAATTGTATTTAGTGCCAGGTGACTAGATAGTCTATATAGATAGAGCAAAGATTTCATTAAAGAGTTAGTGGAATATTTGCGCTAAATCTTCCCTAAATTTCTTATAGAATTCAGCAGTGAATCCATCAGGACCTGGAATTTTCTTTATTGGTAAGTTTTTAATTACATTTTTAATTTCATTAACTGATACTAAGTTATGCAAAATTTTTGTATCCTCTTGGTTCAGCTTTTGTAATTCATATATTTAGGAATCTGTCAATTTCATCTTTTTCCATCTTATTAGAGTAAAAATACAAAAGAAATGATAGCTTGGGGTAGTCTTATTTTTTCATGGCTATTTGGAATGCTATATGCTTTATTTATGTGTGCATCAAATTCTTCACCCATGCTTGGGAATTTTTCCTGCCA
>PVJA010010253.1:0-57976 GCA_004027025.1 Myocastor coypus
AGAAGAAGAAGAAGAAGAAGAAGAAGAAGAAGAAGAAGAAGAAGAAGAAGAAGAAGAAGAAGAAGAAGAAGAAGAGGAAGAGGAAGAGGAAGAGGAAGAGGAAGAGGAAGAGGAAGAGGAAGAGGAAGAGGAAGAGGAAGAGGAAGAGGAAGAGGAAGAGGAAGAGGAAGAGGAAGAGGAAGAGGAAGAGGAAGAGGAACAAGAACAAGAACAAGAAGAACAAGAACAAGAACAAGAAGAGAATAAGATATGGAAGTAAAATATTACTTCAAAGTCATTGGGTCCATGGCATTTCCTGACCCAGAAGATGGAAGCTGGACCACACATGCACATTCAACAGTATTAAATCTATCATGATTGAGCACAGAAAGAATACGACCAAAGGGTGAAAGTAAATGATAGGAGGACTTTTTATATACCTGAACAGGAAAGATTAAAAACAATTCTGGGGGGCTGGGGAGATACCTCCGTGGCACAAGTGCCTGCCTGGCAAGTGCAAGGTTGTGAGTTTGAACCCTGGTCCCACAAATAAATAAATAAATAAATAAATAAATAAATAAATACAATTCTGCAATGTTCTGAGTATTATATAAAGTTTTATAATTAATGTGTTTGCTCTTCAAGTCTTACATGACAGTTTGATAGTATCTAGAAGGCTTCAACGAAGTCAGCCTTCAATGTAATGCCTACTTGAACCCAGAAAAAACAAAATCCCACACTAGACAAAAGGAAGAAGCAAAGAAACAAAAAGGACAAACTGATGCTAGAATATACATTATTCATATAAATAAAATAATTATTAGCTCAGGATATTTTTTTGTCTTTTTGAGACAGGGTCTCGCTATGCAGTTGAGGCTGGCCTTCAGCTCACTTTTGTAGCCCAGGCTGGTCTTGAATTTGCACCAATCCTCCTGCCTCAGCCTCCCGAGTGTTGGGATTACAGGCATGAGCCACCACGCCCGGCTTTAGCTCAGGGTTTTTAATCAAGTAACTTGGAAATACTGCAAAACTGATGATATACCTTGAGCATGGTTTAAACATAATTTTTAGGACTGCAGAGATAGCTCAGTGGTCTAAGTGCCTGCATAGGCAAGTGCAAGGACCCAGGTTCAATCGTTGGTACCACATACTGCGCTGGCCCTCCCTCCCCCTGGCCTGCTAAGCCAGCCACTGAACCTGGGCGCATGCCTGTAATCCCAGTGCTGGGAAGGTTGAAACAGCATGATCACTGAGTCTGAGCTGTGTATTGAGACCCTGTCTCACACAAAAAAATATTTAAAGTTTTTAATGGACTTCTAATAACAAAATTTATACTGCTCCAGTTTGGCTCACTTATAAGAAAATGAAAACTGATAGGAAAATAAAAGCATATATATGTGTGTACTTACAGTTTAAAGAAATACAACTATTTCAAATTATAATGTTCTCAATTTGAAAGAGGTACAATATTTTCCAGTTAAGTTGCTTTAGAGAGGGAGCTAGTTAGCAAAACTGAAAGTTGTACTTAGTATGTCTATATGCTGAGTAAATATTTTGGTTTAAAATATACAACGACTTAAACTAAAGCTTTGTTTTGGAAAATATATATTTTTTTTAGAGTTGACTGCTTAATTGCATTTACTTCATTGGCAACCAATGCATCAATGTTCACTAGGTTTTACTGCGGGTATTGGTAGTTACAGAGGACACATTTCTGGGTAGTCATAGATGAATCTATTTCACTAGTTTGAGTTTCTGAAGTAGCAACATGTGCATATGTTTGTGCAAGAATTTCTTACATATGTTGAGTTAAAATCTTCAGTATGTTCCATTTCAGGAAGTTTATTTTTTCATGTTGATTTATTTTTGTCTTGGTTACTGTTGTTTTTGATTTTTCCTCTTTAAAATAAATTTAAAAATTTTAAAAGTATATTGCTTAGATATCATACTGTGAAAAATTTTATTATAAAGTTAGATTATAGTATAAACTATTTAAGTTTGTATTTGTAAAGTTCCATCATATTTCAGAATTTATAGTTTATACCTTTTCATTATCATTTCTCAAAATTATTAAATTCCTTACCCATAAAAGAAGTAATGATTTTTGTAATATTTCTCTATATAGTCATACTTATTATTATTTTTTTGTCTTTTTGAGACAGGGTCTCGCTATGCAGTTGAGGCTGGCCTTGAGCTCACTTCTGTAGCCCAGGCTGGTCTCGAATTCGCACCAATCCTCCTGCCTCAGCCTCCCGAGTGCTGGGATTGCAGGTGTGAGCCACCATGCCCGGCTGTCATGCTTATTATTGTCAGGATAAATAGTTATCATTAATCCAATGAAATACTTTTCAAAAAATGGAGTTATCATGGTTATTCTTGCTATTATTTTTACACAACAATGATCACAACAATAAAAACCCTCCTTATCTACTCTCATAGATTTCAGTGAAGTTGGAATGAATGAATTCTGTAGAAGAGATTCTCCAGTGGAGACTGAGGTCAGTCTAGATAATCTGCAACCCTACTTGTGCTGTAATCGGGGATACATCATGTTTGTTTCCTTTTTAAAACAGAATAAAATACAGCAAAAATAAAATCTTTAGAAATGATAGAGAATTTCACTACACAAAATCACAGGAATTCAACAGTGGCAGTTATGTTGCATATTGTTGTGCTCACATTAGTTGATCAGATTACCAGATATAAGCATGTACAATCCGTCAAAAATTAAATGTTAACTGTTCCTTTTAATAGACTAGTAAAACTAAACAGGACAATTATCCAAGCTGTGCATACATATATAGGTGTTCTCTCTCTCTTTCTTTTCTTTTTCTATTTTCTTTTCTTTCCTTTTCTTTTCTCCTTTCCCTAATCCCATTTGTTCCTTCTCTTTGAACAGTTACTTTTACTTTCAGAGTATCTATCATGTCTTTTGGATTTTATTTTAGTCATTCAGTTTCTTATACTAGGGAGAGAGTATGATGTTCACACATGTGGGTCTGTGCTTTCCTTTCCTTTGCAATAAAGTAATGGTGATAATTACCACCTTGGGTTATTGAAAGGACTAAATGAATAAACTCAAAGATGTTGGAACTTGTCTAGCACATAGTACTAAATATGGTGACCTACCAGTTATGTTTTTAGGTTTCTAAGCTTTACACTCAAAGGAACATATTTATTAATAAATAATCTATTTTCAAAATTATCTGTAATTCTTTATAAAGGTCAGTGATGATACCATTACTATAGATTCTTATGATACTCTATTTTACATATATTTTGTTATCCAGTGTCTTTAAAAGTTGAGCAGGGCAGATGCTATTATTCTCAACTATTACATTTAAACCGATATGTATTGATGGATATGCATGATATGATATAAGACCTTGAAACCAAGGTCATTTAATTACTATTTAAGGACTAGTTTTCTTCACCATATATGTGATCTTTTTTCTCTGTTTTCTGTTTCTGTTATTTATTTATTTTAGACAGCATCTTGCTATCTAGTGCCACCACACCCAGTCTCAATAGCTTTCTCAGTGAGCCCCAGAGACAGGGCCCTGCATAGCAGGCCTCCTGGGGATCAAACCCTAGTGCCTGTGTCTGCTTGCAAATGCTTTAATCCACTAAGCTATTTGGCTGGTGCTAGAGGTAAATAGTTTTGAGTTTGGTAAAATCCATATTATCTGCATTATTGCGTAGAGGACAAGTAGAATGTCTAGAGTTCTATTTTATGAAAAACTCTGAAAAGTCACCCATTAAAATTAGAGGTGAATGCACTTTAATCAATGCAACAGTCATAAAATGGCACATAAAGTTATCATTTTCTTCAACAAAAGCCTAGAGATTTTTTGTTTTGTTTTTCAAAATTTGTTTTGCAGGGTAAAAGGGAGACTGGCAATTTAACTTTACGTGAATATCTATGCCCACCCTTTTTTATTTTTTGAGACAGTCTCACTATGTCACTATGTTGTCTGAAATGAGTTTAAACTTGCAGTTGTTCTTCCTTTCCCAGCTAGAGTGCTAAGATTATAAGCATGGACCACTGTGACTAGCTAATAATGTTTGGTTCTATCAACTATTTTTATTTATAGATTTTCTTGTATAATTTTGAAAAGACAGTGAGATTTTATTCGTTCAAATGCACAAATTTTATTCATCAAATAAATGGAATGATTTATCATACATATCCATCAATGTATATCAGTTTAAATTTAACAGTTGACTTTCTGTCTACTGATTTATAGATGAGGATAATAGCATTTGAATAATAGCAATTTTATTCATCCAGCCTATTTCATCAATAAGCTATCAAAGCATTACAATGAATCTGTAAAGCATAATTTGAACCTCAGCAAAGTTAAAATATTTCTATCCATTTTAAAAGGAAAATTAAGGATGGAGACTGGAATTTATTCAGTCTTACATACAAAGCAAAGTTAAAAAATCTTGTAATCCACTTAAAGATTTTCAAACAAAATACTACGTTAACTTGATTAAATGAAATTTTATTATTTAAATATACAACATTGTCTGATGTTACATTTTATTTAATTTTTGATTACTCTGTAATTCAGCATCATTTAAGGCAAGTTAAACATCTAGATATGCTGAAAGAAAACATATAATTATCCTATAAAATTTCAGTGCCACTTGTTTAAATAGTAATTACAACTTAGTACTTTGATGGGAAATTGTGAACCTGGGGTAATCTATATTAATTCAAGATGGCTAAAAGCATATGGGGTTTAGGTAAGTGTGTTTTCACTTGATGATTGTGCTGAAGCCTTGTATTTAGACAAAATGCCACATGTATTAAAAGTATTATGACAGGCACTGGAGTTCCAGAGTTCAAATCATGAAATTTATATAATTAGTCTATTGTTTTAATGACAGGAAATTCAGTTATATTCAGTCATGCAGTACTAATGAATTAAGTAAGAAAGTGACTCAGATGTATTATTAGACGCGTTCTTGAAATAAAGAAGAATACAGAAGAAAAGAATGTTACAAAAATTAAGAAAATGGTGACATTTCATGATTTGCTTTCAAAGGGGAGATATCTATGAGTTCCAGAATCATTTAGAAGGCTTTATATTACGATAACCCCTTACCTGAAAGGAATAAATGAGTATGTCCAGCCAACCAAGATCCTCTTATTGGGGACTGGGAAACATATTTTTGCCCATTTAAACCTATGGGCATTTTATTGAAAAGGCACTAGAAGTGGAGGAGTGTCCTTGCACGTGGTGGTGTCAGTCCCACGGAAGCAGGGATTGATCTCTGTCAGGCTCAGTGGTACACTCAAGGACCTCGAAGGTTGACTGACAAGTCTTACTCTGTAAGTATTTGTTCTATCAGTAAAGGGCTAGGTCCAAAATATTGCCTATCCTTGTTGCCCCTCTATTTCTCTAATATTTGGTGTGCAAGTTTTAGTTGTTAAACACTCAGGAGATATATCATTACCCTGTAACAGAGGCAGTTGTGTTTAGCATTATTATCTGTCTGAATATCAAACATCTTAGACTTAACATGGAACTGTTATTTTCCAACAACCATGGATATTATACATTTAAACCCCATTAATATGTGGAGAAAAAAACAATTACACATTTTTTACACAGAAATTTAGAAATCAAACCATATTGTAGCAGAGCAATCCTATGAAATTTTTTTCTTGTCTCTTATTTCATTTTATTATCTTTTGTACAAAACAAAAATTTACTTTAAAGAGAGTATAGCAATAATTGATATGACATTAGAAGCAGTGTACATTTAGTTAGAAGGCCAAAATGTTAGGTATTTCAAGAATGGCTTTAGTATTACACATTGCTATCCTCAATGTAGTTGCTTAATTCACAGATATCAGCACGTATCCTTAGTTAGCGTGAGAATTCTACCTGATATTTTCAAAAACCTGATAGAGATTCTTAGGAAAATTGTCTTAACTGTTTTACTTATATAGATGTATGGTTTTGAGCCTGCCATATTTCCTTAAGTTCTCGCTTTCCATTTAACTTTGTTATACTTTTCAATTTTTATTGCTTCTTTTGAGTTCTTACACTATGGAGGCAATATGGTATTTACATGTGTGTGCCTGGTTTATTTCACTTAGTATATCTTCAAGTTATATCCACTTTTATATGAAGGCTTTGAGTTTATTTTTCTTTATAGCTTAATGAAATTAAGCTGTTTACACATGTATTGAAGATTAATTTTCTAGTGCAGGTTTTCTTCTTACAAGCAACCCCAAATTTATACCAAAATTTGTACCTGTTAAGATAAATCCTCTATTTATCATTAGTAATTTACTATATATTCTAAAGTCCTACTACAAAGGACCTGGTTTTGACCAATATTTCCTAAACTTAAGTCTACCAAGTATTGGTTATATGATATTCCCTATTAAAGCATGCAAGACATTGTGATACTTTGACAACGTCCTTACAGAGCTAAAGTGTATGGTGCACCCCCAATACAGCGCATCATGTAACCTTTGAAAGACATATTTCACCGCAGATTTCTTTTTCAAAATGGGGCACCTCTTTAAACACAGTTTAGCTTACTGTCAGTGATAACGAGTTAGTGTGAGAGTTTAGATCAAAAATGACTGTCCAAACTCCCTGTCACTACATGGTCACGTTATGATTAGATCACACTGCACTGCAGAATCACCAGTAGATTCATTTACTGACAGTTCAGTACCAGGGTCATCAATCAGTGTCACAGTGCCTGTCTGACAAGAGTGAGGTCCTGAGTTCATTTTCCAGTACCAAAAAAATAGTGCTGAATAGTTGTTGTTTGTTGGGAGCTAGAGCCAGGTTGAAGAGGTGGGTGACCAGGGGGTGTGGCTGGCAAAGGCGGAGCTGCTGGCTGGGTCCTCCCTTCTTTCTGGAGCCTCCCACTTATCAGGATGTGAGTGGCTTTCTGCCACCAAGGCCTTCCACCATGCTCTCTCTGCCTTCCAGCCAGCCAAGGATGGACAGGAAATATGAACACATACAAACCTCCTCCTATTTAATTTGTAAATATTGAGTACTGTGTCTCAGCAGGAAACAGTGGCTAAGACAGCTAGGAAAATGAATTATTTCTGCAGCATATTCAGTTTCAATTTGTCCATTCCATCAGGATACATAGATATTTCCAAGCAAAATAATTCCTTCAAATAGAATTTATGGTAATGGTGCAGCTGATATTATCATACACACTCAGAAATCTGAGACACCCTCAGCAAGGCCAACTGCATTGCAGAACCACGTTGGTTCACAGGACGTTTACAAGTGTGTATTTACTGCACTGAGCATACATTCTAAGTTAGACTGTATACTTTCTGTTTTTTTTTTTTTTTTTTTTTTTTTTCTTTCCTGCCATTCATTCGATTTTTAAGAATTTTGCTGGTTGTCTTAGTTACTCTTTACTCGTTGCTGGGACAAATACCCGACACTCAAAATGAAGGAAGGAAAGGTTTATTTAGCTCACAGTTACTGGAGGTTTCAGTCCATATTTGGCTGGCCCAAGGCTGCGTGGAACAGGGCAGAGAGCATCTAGTTCATGGCGGCGGAACAGCAACAATCATGACAGAGGCAATGGAACAACCAGGGGAGCAGAGAGCAACAGCTCTAGCCTATCTCTCTGTCTCTCTTTATATTCCTATCAGGCTCTCTGCCTTAGGATATCTGCCCTAGACTACACCCATAGTTCCAGCCCTACTCAGGCCAATAATCGCATCAGTACTAAAACACATAATCCCAGTGACTCATGAGTCAAGTCTCAATCTATAGAAGTCCCCGCCCAATGACTACATGAGGCTTTGGGGCTCGGGGGACAACTAGACATAAACCATAACACTGGTAAAATGGATTGGGTACAATTATCTTCCATTCTTGAGTTTGTCTCCCATTTGAAAGAATTCACACCTTTCAGTTCATCTCATCAGAGCCTAATCTTACTGACAAGCGGGTAGGTCTCAGGGCAGGCATCTACGTTTTCTTATAAATATGTGGAGAAATTTCTGTAATTCCAAGGTTTACATTGAAATCATCCATTTGCCTGTGAGTGTAAACTGCAATTTCCAATCTAGTTTTCAATCAGCAGAATAATAAACACATAAATAAATAAACAAATAAAATTAAAATTATTTGGACCTTTCATCTGCCTTCTCTTTTCCTTTCCTCACCTTGTTTCATAGTTGATGTAGAGCTCACAGGAACCTGCAGGGTGTTTCTTAGCAGAGCCCTTAAAAGCCCTGATAGACTGTTGTACAAAAATCAACTTGTGGGAACAACAGGGACTTTGCTTCCTTTGCCATGTGAACTAGATTGAATATGTGGTTATAAATTAGCTCTATCCCATGCTCCCTTTAGGTGATGCTTAGCTATTTACTCCTCAATGAGTTATTTTCAGGCCATAGAGGTTTTCTGTATGTACTTTGTAATGTTCTGAGTGTATCACGAATGTTTCTCTTTGTACTCAAAAGTGACACATCACTATCGGTTCCAGCGTGGCTGGTGAATTTCCTTTCCCCTGGACCAAGCTCCTTTTATTTGCCATGCCATGCAGCTACAAGTTTGTACCGTAGTTTATGCTTCAAGAAAAGAGCAAAGCTCATTGGCCTTTACAAGGATCCAACCCAGGGTTTAGCTCCACTATCTGCATGAGTCAACCAACTCGACTAATTAAACACAGATGCACAATTATCATGCTGATTCCACTACTTAAAAATTACACTATCATTTGTTAAATCATTTCAAAATGTATCTGAATAAATTTGAATGAGGTCTGTAAAATACATTTGTGGAAATAAAAAAATCTAAATGTTTTCTCTTTTAAGAAGTCTGAAATTGTGGTACATGCATGCAGATGAAAAATTAGCCCATAATAAATACAACACTGATGTCATCTTTCTCTCAGTGTCCTTCACTCCTCTAAATATGTGTCGAGTGCCCAGTAACATTTGTAATTCTCCTGTGGACATGGCCAGTTCTTTTTGTTTTCATTACTAATTTTTATTATTTATGATGCAGCTTCTTAATTTTTCCCTCATGATCTTCATAGTTTACAGTTGAGTCATGCAACGACTATCTATATTTTGCTTCTTTTCTCTGTGTTAACCACTTTAACTGTACAGAGAAGGACAGGAAAATTATTTTATAATAAAATGTATACTTTCATTAACAATAATAGTAAACCTTCCTAAGTATAATAATTTTCCAATATGAGATGACTAGTTATAGGATACCCTGAGAATTTACATCTCAGTATCACGTGATTAGTGAAAATAGAAAACAAAACCAATAATAAAATGTTAAAGGACCAGGGAGGTGGCTAAGCAGCACAAGCACCATAACCAAGGCTGAATGATACAAATATTTCTAATAAAATTTAAGTGCAGTCTCTTGCTTTTGCATTTATCTGAACATTTCTCACAAAGAAAATCACTTATATCAACAATTTTCAGATAAAGTTTATGTTCATATGTTTAGAATAAAAAGTTCAAATACCCAGTTTTAATTGGTATCAGCTTAATTTGTATTAACCAGTAAGGATAGAATTTTTAAAAACTGACCTAATTCAACAATATATATATATATATATATATATATATATATATATATATATATACATATATATATTCCGGTTGCTTTTCAGATCGCATAAATCTTTCTCCTTTTGCAAAAGCCTAACCTGAAATAGATGCTTCACTTTAATTTTCCTTTAGTAGGGATAATCTTATATGGTGAATTATTCCTGGTCTTTTTATTGTAATCTAATAATTTAAATATGCCCTAAGCTTGTCTTCTCAGAATTCATTTTCAAAGTAGCAAAGAAAACCATAAAAGCAGCTGTTAAATATTGCTGTGTTCTTTACGCACCATTTGCTGCCCTTAACGTTCGCGAGAGACTCTCACGTCTTCCTTCTGCCCCCTCATACTGAAGCTCCTTCATTTGTCTAGCCTCTTGCTTGCCTCTAAACTATTCACAGTTTTCTCTATAGCACCATAAAGAAGTATTTTTTATTCAGGTAAGCCTTCCATTGATAATTATTTTTAAGTTATCACTATATCTGTAGGACAAGGTAGAAAATTTGGCCCAAAACAATAAGCCCTCTGCATAGTTTAAGTGTACTTTTCTTCTGACCTTTTGTTAAGAATTTTAGAACCATGAGTGATTAGGCTACCTGTGAAAATCATACCAAGCTTCTAACATTTTTTCTTTAGGTGTAGTCAACTGAGAAAGCAATAGTTTAATCCTACTTTTAAAAATTGAAATACTTTATTACAAGAAATGTATTCCTGCAGACTTTCAAATGCAGGTCCTTACCATCTTTCTAAAATACAAACTGCAATGGCTAGATTCAAGTCTCACTTCAACTAACCAAGAGTCGCACAATATTTTACTCATATCTCTGAAATTCTACCAAGACTGACAGCACTGAGACAATTTGATTACAATAATATAATCCAAAAATCATAAATATATAAGTAATGTTCTTTTCAGGAAAGCCGAATGGGCCAAAATAGGCTAATGGATACACAGAGAATTCATATGAAGTTGTCCAAATGTTCAAGGTGAAAAAAGTATGTTAAAAGAAATCTATTTTAGATTTTTTTGGTCATGTTCATAAGATTCATTTCATCTTCCTCCTCATGCCCTCATCAGATTTGCTATTCATTAAATTTGGAGCTTGCATTTTGATAATGTAGAGGGCTATTAAAATAAAAGAAATGCATCCATTGACATAAAACTAAAATGAATGTTGTTCTTTTGATTTTTTCATCTTTCTATCAGCTAATTTAGTTTCCCTACTGCACAGTAGAAATTGACATTAGTAACACTACTAGGGGCTTTATCCTTCAAAAAAGAAATGTAGGACATCATGCGTATGGTACGTAGGATATAATCTACAGCTTTCGGTGCAAACCACTGAATGGATCACCAATTCCTAGGAACGATCTCAAATGCACCATCTATTGTTTATAATAGAGACAGAGAATCTGTTCCACCAAATGCTACTGCTAGTGTTGGAAAATAATTGAAAGTACATACTTTTTTGTGAGTCCCTGATATAATGTACTACTATCTATTTATAGGCAAGGCAATTTGGATTTCTAATAATGCCACTGAATGCAAGCTAAGAAGCACATTAGTGCCAACAGTTTTTGCTTACAGAATTAAACCAACAACTGTGAGATCAAACATATGGGGTTAGTTATAAGATTAAAATGTAGATATTCGATGTTATCATAACTTAAGTGCCTCAGGTTTTCTCTCCTTTCACTCTTCTTTAATTGTCACCACCTGAGGCTAAACGCTTATCAGTCACTTCACATGTGTGTCACTGGAAACCTTTCCTATGGATTTGCATGGCTCTAGGCTCCCACAGGCTTCACCCCCTCCAACTATCTCCATATGTTGCATGCCACTTGAGGACTAATCCATTTTAAATTCTGCTTTCATTATATGGCTTAAAAATCAATTTTGGATCCCTGTTTCAGACCGCCCCAAACACAAACTTTTCTTTGTGCGTGTTGAAGCCATATGTACATTTTTTTTCACCATTCTCATATGAATGTTTTTGCAAGAACTCATCAGGGGAGACCTTAAAGGCACTTTTCTACTGTCTTTCTAAAGGTTAAACAGTGAAAACTGCTTGCTGTCATTCATGAGATTTCACTCAGACAAAATACCCTCTCCTTTAACTGTTCCATTAACAAAGTTCTACATGGTCTTTAGTATTAGAACCTCAGTGCTTCAATGAGCTGTTGGTGATTACTACCACCATCTTGATGCAGCATCTCTGTTCAGATTCTATATCCTTGACAAGATTTCCTGCTTCCTGGCTTTCTATACTTCAAGATGCTTTGATTCTTTGTGTTTGATACATTCCCACAATTGTATCAAAATATAGTTGAACAGAAGTACTAAAATAATGATTTCATTAAATTTTGCTATAACAAAAACTGTTTTGAAAATACTAAAATACAGCAGCACTCAGACACTATTGATTGGCAGAGGCTGGTCTTTGCTGGCAACCAGCTGGAAGATGGGTGCGCCCTCTCTGACTGCAAAATCTAGAAGGAGTCCATCTTCTAGATGCTCTGTCTGCGAGATGGGATGTAGATCTTCATGAGGACCCTCGCTGGCAAGACCATCACCCTCAGCGTGGGGCCCAGCAACAACATTGAGAATGTCAAGGCCAAGATCCAAGACAAGGAGGGCATCCAATCTGACCAGCAGAGGCTAATCTTTGTTGGCAAGAGGCTGGAAGATGGGTGCACCCTGTCCAACTACAGCATCCAGAAGGAGTCCACCCTGCACCTGGTGCTCTGTCTGAGGGGAAGTGTTTGTGCTTCCAGTATTGTTTAAGCTTTCAACAAGTTCAATTGCACTTCAATAAAGTTCTTGCATTAAAAAAAAAAAACCTATTGATTGTTATAGTTTATTTTCACAGGCAATAAAAACAACAGCATGTTATATCCCAAGTCCATAAAATTCTGGGTTTTACTAATGTAAGTGGCTTTCATAATAGAGCAAATGACTGCCTTAAAAAATGAGAATTTGTTGCACAGTAATATAAGTAAAATTTTATATTAAAACTCTTAAAATTTTCACACATTTATATACTACATGTCTCCTGCTCTCAAGAAGACACATATTTCTGGAAGTAAAGATCGCACACTACGTGCTACTTCATTTTTGCTTCCTTCTCAAAAATCAAATAAATATATTAGTAAGAACAAGAGAACATACATGTGCATTCATGAATCTTACTTTGCTTCTGATATTATTGGCTTTTTGTTTTGTTTTATTTTTGAGGTGGGATATCAATATGCAGCTCAAGCTGTGTAGGCCAGGCTGGCCTGAACTCTCAGAAATCCTCTTACAGTAGCCTCCTTACTGCTAGAATTACAGCATGTACCATTATGCCTATCTTGTTCCTTAATAATTTTCATTGTTAAGCTAGTCAAGTTTTGTAAGTTAAATGCTCAGTAACAGTGTAATGCAGATTAGGAGTAATAAATTCTTATTAACTAACGAACATTGGATAGATTCAATTGTTTCAAAAGTATTTTGTCTTTTAAAAAATAATACTAAATGTATCATTTTGCCTTATATCACTTTATATGTAACTTGCAATCACGGAAATGAGCTCTTTTCAGGACTTTTCCAAATGTGCATAACTTATGAAGAGGTAGCATCCTAAAATCACGAGTTATACACTTTTGTTTGTTATTACTATTTCAGGAGCTAGAAAGATAGCTTAGTGGTCTAAAGCACCTGCTTAGGCAAACTTAGGCAACTGCAGGAACAGCGATTTGATCCCCAGCACCATATGCTGCATCAGCCCCACCCCTAGGGCAAGCTGAGCTGGCCATAACAGGACTATTCCAAAAACACACTAATCACTGAGAAACTAACCCTACCAATCAAAACAGTAAGAAATACTCCTGTATGTATTTCCAATATTTCTAGCTGATCATTTCTTTGTTTATATGAATATTTTTGCACATAAATTATTACAGAGTGTAGTATGATAGTGATGTTTAATATTAACAATATAATAACAGTATTTTGACACTACTAAAGATATTAATAAATGGAGGTGTATAGTATTTTGAAAGAAAATTCTGCTTAAGAGATAGTTCAAAACACATAGATGAGACAGTTGAAAAATGAGAGCTCATATGAAGCAGAATGGAAAGATCAAAGTCATTCTATGGTCTAGGGAAGATAGCAGAATGTTTCTGATGTAGGTAATGTAAAAGTGCAAAATAGAGGAGAGGCATCGTTACAGGCAATTTACTTCTTCATTTATGTGTAATTTAACTCTGGAGACATATTTCCGGAAATTTGATATTTAACTCCTTTAGAGTCAAATGACATGAACAAAAGGCATGGTATTTTTGGCATGGATTAGAGCTACTCTTCCTTTTATACAACTGGCTCTGAGGCAAGTCTAAGAGCACAGAAATAATGCAAGAATATGCTACTTACTGTAATATGCCATTTTTCTTCAAGTCTATCATAGATCTATTCCTATTGTTTTGCTCTTAATTTTCTGAATTAATTGTTATGTCTATGTTGATATTGAGAGAAGTTCTTTGCATATTTCTGTCCCATTTGCCTTGAAGAACACCTAAACAGTCAATGATGCAGTTCCCCAAACTGTCATTTCCTTGCCTCCATCCACTCAGCAGCCTTTTCATGAAAGTCCGAGTTTGGTAGTAGCACCTTATCCATTTTCATGGAATTGGCTATACCCAACTCATCACTTAATAAATCAAAGTACTGGTACCAGAAAATCAAGTCATTGATTTGATCATATTAATAAGTCTAGTGTTTTCAGAAATACTAAGTGGAATGATATTCATGAATCTCACTTCATAAGCCCTTTTCCATAATCTTCCCATTTTGTTTTTATTTTATGGGGGAAAAAGATTTCATAACAATATAATAGGGGGATAACAATACTTCATACATTGAGTATTATTATCATTAAAGTAGTTACTCAGAAAATAAGATGCAGAAATAAAAATTTATCCAAATGGCATTACTACAACCTTTGTGTTTTTCAAAGAACTAAGTAAGAGACCTCCTCATACTAAGGAGGGCTATGATTAGCTTTCTTTTTTTTAAAGATTTTTTAAGGCTGGGCGTGGTGGCTCATGCCTGTAATCCCAGCACTCGGGAGGCTAAGGCAGGAGGATTGGTGTGAGTTCGAGACCAGCCTGGGCCACAAAAGTGAGCACAAGGCCAGCCTGAACTGCATAGTGAGACCCTGTCTCAAAAAAAAAAAAAAAAAAAAAAGATTTTTTAAAATTCTATTTATTTATTTATTTTCTTGTTTCAGAACCTTTGTTTACTCATTCATTTTTTTTTTTTATGGCCGGCTCAGCCTGCCCTGAGGGCAAGGCTGGCTCAGCATGTCGTGCCGGGGATTGAACCGCGGTCCCTATAGCTGCCCAAGCTTTCCCTTTCCCAAGCAGGCACTTTAGACCACTGAGCCATCCCACTGGGCCCATGATTAGCTTTCTCATGAAGCAATTGCCATTTCCAAGGGGCCAAGGGGGGAGAAGGCAGCTCTGCTAGAAGCCACTGCCCTGTAAGAGAGCAGCTGGGGGCCACAGTGCCTTGGTGAGTGCCTGAATAGCAAGTTCATTCTGAGTTTTTTTTTTTTTTTTTTGCGGGGGAGGGATTTAGCTGGCATTCTTTATTCCCCCTAAGAAAACATTTTTATGATTAAAGCACAGATGCTTGATGCAATAAATAAGTAAATATCAACTAAAGTGAAACCTAAAGTGTTTTAGGAAGACTATATTTTGTTTTGAACTACAGGATATTTAGAAGACCAAGCTAACTGCAGTGTTGATGAACTATGTTGTGTGTTCTGAGATCCAATGGTTTGTCATTCTTAACAGGATGTATTTCTGTTTTACCTAAGCTTTCAGACTTTTCTATGCTCTGTAAATCCAGAGAATATCTTCTCATAATAGCTATTTCCTTAGTAAAAGATAAAGTAATTCAAAGCAGTACATAATAATGCACTACAGTTATACAAAGGTGGATACGGTTATTTCTCTGAGAAGTAGGGAAGACTGTAGCCATCAACATTTGTTAATATAGGCTCTAGACAGACCACACTTCCAAATGGTATTGAGGATCACAGGAAATGGAATGAATGCTGAGAATGCTCAGAGATTACCTTGCATAGTGTCTTAAATTGTGCAAATAGTGGAGATAGATGGAGGCAATGAAGAAGCCGCAGAGTTCTGTCTATCTGCACACACATTGTTCAGACAACAGTATTCAAGTGCTAGGGGGCCTAGACACGCATCAAGTGTGGTGATGTAGGAGAGCATGAAAGCAAAAAGTAAAGGAAAAAGGAGGCTATGAAAAAAAAAAAAAAAGAAAAAAAGCAGGGGTTTTAAAAATAACGCAACAAGATGCAGGCTGGGTGCAGAGAAAACTGCTGCTACGAAGAGCACAGAAAGGCTTAGAATGCCCAGCGCTTAGGTTGGGCAACTTTCTTTTGGTTTCAGATGGCGATGAGAGTTTGAGGTTTCAACTGTTGAAAGCCAGTGTATGGGGCTTACGATTTAATTTCAGACTCAGATTTTCTCCACTTTCTAGCATGGTGGTTTCCCTTTATTCTTTTTTTTTTTAAAGTCTTTGATGTTTTGCCTTCAGGAGTTTGGTCAATATATAAAGAATCGAAATTGTAAGTGCCAGTCCCTCTATTTTGTTAATCCAAGTATTAAACATAGCACTGTTTGTGTGGTCTGAAGGCTCCTGGAGTTGGACCTTGAGTGACCGAGGTGTTTGTAGACTGGAAATCATGCCCAATCAGGAAACCAAAATCATTTTTGCCAAAATTTCTTTTAGTTGAATTAAGCTGAATTATATATATCAGTTCCCTCTGGCAAAGAGTTAACCCGTAATTCCATTTGGATAATTTCACATAAGAGTTGAGAATTTGCACTAGTCTCTATGCTAAATGTATCTCTATCAATAACTATATTTTCCTTTAGTTCACTTCATAAATTAATAAACATTTAAAAACACTCAAACTCTACTGAGAGGAGAGAACAAGCCTGCGTCAGAGTTGAGAAAGAAACATGGAACCAAGTTAAACATTTCCGGTTGATTTCCTAGGTAGGATGTGCCTTTTATAATTGACTCCATCACTGGTTATTAAGAGAAGGAGTAGGACAATTGGATGATTAATTGGTAGAAATGCTATGCTATGTACTATATGCTAGCATAAATGCAAATGTAAATGTAAATGTGCATACAGATGAGGTAGAGATAGATATTATTAACAGATGGAAGAAAATATCCTCAGGTTATTTTCTTCTTTTGAAGTTATAGCGCCTCATAAACAATACGAGTGGAGATGATTACCAAACCAATTGATATGAATTTGAAAATTATTTACTTGTAAATTGAGGACATATCTTGGTTATCATGTTCTCACTTTTATTTTGGAAAAAAAAATGTGTGGTTAAATGGAAAGAAGTCCTTCAAAAATTAAATGTATGTAGACTAAGGATGCTACAAAAATAAATAGCTTTCTTATGTATGTAGTACAGGGTCTATAGGGTCTCACTACACAGGTCGGACTTGTAGTGAAGCTCCTGTTTTTAGCCTCCCAAGCGCTGGGATTATAGTTGGGTGCCGCAACAGCCAGGCTCAGTCACTGTCCCAGCACACACCAGGAGCATGGTCAGCATGGCATGCTGGGGATCGAATCCCAGCCCCTGCATCTACCTAAGCAGGTGTTTTAATCTTCTGAGATATCTGGCTGGCCTATGAATAGCTTTTAAAATAAAATAATTGTTGACATTTATACAGTTATTTTCGATAATCTTTGAATTTAATCTGTGCTCATCCCTGAGAACATAGCTACCATGTATATTATATTTTAAATAATCTTGATTAAAATACATATTTATATAACTTCCAGTTACTTTTAAAAGATTCAGCAATCAAAATATTGAAAATATTTCTAAAAAGCTCTGAATATGTAAATAAGACTATTTTAAAACATAAAACTTTAATGATATTTTAATGTTTTGTAATTTAATCTTATGAGAGTAGGACAGGCTTTCAAGGGTCTCCTGAAATGCTAGCATGGGGTCTTCTCAGGTACATTTGTACACATTGGGCAGGAAAACAGATTACCAAATGCAATATTAAGTAGATACTGATTTCACATGAATGTTAGAGATTTCTACTGAATATCAAAATAGGTCTGGGGATACAGCAAGTGCAATGACCCAGGTTCAACCCCCAGTACTGCACGCTCTGTCAGCCCTGGAACCCTGGACATGCCTAGCTGGCCACTGAAACTGGGCATGGTGGCACATGCCTATAATCTTAGGGAGGCTGTGACAGGAAGACCAGGAGTCTGAGCTGCATTGAAAGACTCTGTACCAAATAATTAAATGAATAAATGTTTTTTCAAAAAAAATTAAGACATAGGATTTCATTTGTCAGAATTAAGGGGAAAATTGCTTAGAAAAGAAATTTTCTAAGAAAATGGATGAATCTTGACTCCATCATTTTAAAGGAAATACAATAGATACACAAGCTTAATTATTTTATGGTTTCTCTTATATGGGAACCTAAATATATAAAGAAAGTGCAATATAAAATACAAATATAAGGAAAAAAGAGAAAAGAAAGTTACTGCAATATAGCATGGACCAGGGATCTAAAGAAGTACCTTGATTTAGTACAACCATGTTATATGTCTATGGTTTTCATCTATTAGCCTCATTGTTAATCTATGAGTATGATGAATCACCTTATAAAAACTCATATGATAAATAAATGAATCTAAGGCTGCCAAAAACAAACAAAAATAAAAACAACAACAAAATTGAAAAGCTCCGAAGCTGTCAAGGAAAAGGTAGAAGAGGAAGGGACTGATATGCTAGGTGCATATGACGGTTCCCACAAGGCACATAGTAACCCTTGTAGACTGCAAGCATGTACCAGGAATACACATTTTAAAAACCCAAAATGACAAATCATAAACTTATTATGCTTCCCTGATTAGCAGATTTGAAACATCAAGATTTTCCAGTGTTAGAAAAGAAGTTTGGAAGATGTCTGAATCTATTATGTTACTATAACCAAAATAAAAATTACACAAAGAAAAAAGAAAAAGAATATTTTAAAAATCCCATTTCCAATTCATTTTGACATAATAGAAAAAGCTGAATTGTCAAGATGTGAACATCCTTAATGCAACTTATTATTAAGGTGTCTTGAATTTTTCCTTCTCCTTTATGAAAACTCTAATTCCTTATTTTGAACCTAGGATGTCAAAGACATTTATATTATCTTCCTGTAATAAAACTACAAACTTCCCAAAAATTGCTCACAAAATTGTAAGCTGGAAAAAAATATGTTAATGGCTGAATATAAGGAGTGATTTATTTTTACATTAAAAATGCATGAAAATAGGATACAAGCTTCTTGCCAAAGTAATTTGGAGCAATATTTCACAAGTCATCATTTCTTGCAATTATTTATTACATCAAGAAACTCATGAAAATACCAGGCTGCACAAAATGATGCATAACCTTCAGGCCATTCCTTCCAATAAGCACACTGACCTATCTTTTTCTCATCCTTGCTAAACTGTACTAAAAAAAGAATAACAGGATGGTTTGGAATCTAGGAAGGGAACTAGATTTTTTTTTGAAAATTTCTACCTTTAGAAAGTTTTACTTAAAATTATGTGTCGGTAGTATTTCACACACATGTGCCATACAATGTCTATCTGCAGATGGGAGCTGCATGCAGCCATCTGGTCGCGGGAAGGGGACACCAAAGAGAAGAGGGAACAAGCACCAGGAGGACAAGAGGGAAAGACTGCTGAAGGTGTTACGCACCCAACACGCCTATGAATAAGTTGAACCTTCAAGTCATTTCAAACAATGATGTATTATTCTTGTTATACAAATGTGTTAAACATTCAATTTTTAATATAATTGTGGCTATCACAAAAGGCAGAGACTTTTATCTGTTCACTTAGTTTTAGACATGATTCAGATAAGGGTTGTAAAATGACAGTGGTAAGAGCTCCGTTTTCTTTTTCTTTCTTCTCCAATTCTCTTGTTACAAACCCTTTTCTCATTTCTTTCTTCTTCCATCCCTTAAAAAAAACAAAAACAAACAAACAAACAAACAAAAATCCTCTATGCTCCCTACTTATTTATTTCAATACTATCTCCAGTCCAGCCTCAGACTTTTCCCCATTGCCATTTAATGTTACTGTAATTGTGGTTTAGAAAAATTACATCATTTTTCTCAGTTATTCGTACTCCCATGAAGGTGAGAGGGAACACAACAGTATTTGAGTAGCACGTCACCAAGATAAAACATTTCATTTATATTCCTATTTGTTTTTCCCTTCGTTGCCATTCTTTCTTATGAGTTAAAGCAGGAAAATACTGCTGCACCTGAGTTACATCGCTTAAACCTTCACATTTGAAGAAGTTGCTCTTCAAGTGAGGTGGATTCTACAAAACCATAAAAACAATACAGAAACAAAAATAAAAACAAACCAACAACAACAAAAAACCCTGATAGTAATAAACTGGATCCCTGATAGGTTAGGTCGTTGTAGTTGAAATGGCTTGACCTTTTGTGAAACAAAATGTAAAGTATATGGTAAATAATGCTAAAATTTATAGAAATATATTCTATATCAGGATGAAACTTCTTTTATTTAGGAGACATTATTTTTATAGACTTCAAATTCTTGCCTTTCAAAATAGAAGAATCTTTTAAATGTTTTCACGTTGATGTTACAAATGTTAAGACTGGTCACACCAACCTTTTTTTTTTTTTTTTTTTTTTTTTTTTTTTTTTTTTTTTTTTTTTTTTTTTTTTTTTTTTTTTTTTCTTTTTTTCTTTTTTTTCTTTTAGTAATTAGTACAGAGTCTACAGGACCTACAGGATCTATAGTATCTACAGGGTCTCACCATTAGATCAGTCTCCTAGCGATCCTCCTGTTTACAGCCTCCCAAGGGCTGGGATTATAGCCATGCACCACCATGCCCAGTCTCACTCTACTTCTCAGCATGCCTTGGGGGCAGGGTCAGCATGCCACCCCGGGGATCCAACCCCGGCCACTGTGCTCTGCCTAAGCAGGTGCTTTAGTTCACTGAGCTATCTGGCCAGCCATGGTCGTGTTAGTCCTGTGCTGATATTTTCCTGTCACCCAAGGCTCACTGTGGTTTCATACTATACCCATTGTCTGCCTTGCTCACCTTACCAGATGATTTTACTGGTGTCAGTGAATTGGCTTCCACATTTTTTCAGCACTTCTAGCCTGCATTTCTCGCTTGGGAGTTAGGTCAGTCTTCTCATAGTCTACCTATGTGATTACATGATGATACACAATGCACACACACCTATCAGTATGTGACCAGTTGAGTTCATTGTCTTTCCCATGAACCTGTCTTTTGTAGAAAGTGAATAGCACCTTTGCCTGCACTGGCTTTACTGCAAGCCTTTGGGAGTGAGCCGTGATTCGCAGCTTGTGTTAGCCTCCCACCTAGGAGGGAGGACTAAAGCCCTGTCAATTCAATATCAAGAAAATATTTTTTTCAGGACTCTCTTCTTCCTCAACCATTCCTACTTTCACAATTGCAAAAATATCCAGAGACCAAGGAGGATCAATCTGAGCAATAGAGCCTGCCACCTTTCAAATATACATTCATTTGTAACTGTGTTCAAAATTTAGTTCAAGGTAACACGGCATGCAAAACTCATAGGGTTTGCCACATCCCAATTTATCTTGTGGCTCCCTCCATATTCTACCCCCACCACTTTTTCTTTATGATTCCTGGAACTACATTATCCATTTAAAAATTTACTCTAGCTTCAGAGAAAAAGTAACACTTCTTCACTGCTGGTGAGAATGCAGACTGGTACAACCATTGTGGAAATCAGTGCAGAGACTCCTCAAAAAACTAGGACTGGAAATCCCACTCAATTCAGCTATCCCCCTTCTAGGAATTTTCCCAAAAGAACTGAAAACGTCATATCAGAGTGATATCTGTACAACTATGTTTAGAGCAGCACAATTTGTGGTAGCCAAATCTTGGAAAATCGAAATGCCTATCACTTGAGGAATGGCTGAAAAAGATGTGGTATTTTTATACAATGGAGTATTATTAGGAAAAATAAACATGAAGCCTTCATAGACAAGGGATGCAACTTGAAGCAATACTTATAAGTGAAATAAACCATACCCACATGTGTAAATATCATACTGCCTCCCTAGTGTAAGAACTCGAAGAAAAATTAAAAACTGAAAGTATAACAGGCACTTAAGGATTAAGGAGCAAGGAGAAAGGAGAAAAATTAGGAAATAAGGTAAGGGCAAAACCATGCATATATATATATATATATATATATATATATATATATATATATATATATGTTGGATAAGGCAATAGTCCTAAGAACTTCCATCAAATTTTTTTGTTTGTTTTGAAAATAGCAGTTAATGGGTACAATTCTCACCCTGACTAACTCTCTATGTTGGCATCTGTGAACTAAGCAACTACATTGAGGACAGCAATATGTAATAACAAAACCATGCTTGAAATACCTGTCACCTTGGTCTTTTCAATGTGTACTATTTCTAATATCATATTAATTATTACTATACCTTTTTAAAAGTATTTTTTATGTTCTGGCCAGCTTAGCCTGGCCTGGGGTAGGGGCTGGTGCAGCATGTGGTGCTGGGGATCAAACCACGGTCCCTGCAGTTGCCTAAGCTTTCCTAGGAAGGCCCTTTCGACCACTGAACCATCTTGCTGGCCCCTAAAGTACATATTTTTAAAAAGGTAACAAAACAAAATGAAAATCAAGAACAAAAATTTAAGATTTCTTGAAAGCACATGATAATATTCAATCATATATCCATCTTGCATAACTATCTCTGTTAATCTGAGCAACAGATTTGATGATAAAAGTAGATAACATATCAATCACTGTTGATCAGCTATTCTTGTTTTGAAATCTGTAATGCATGGTTATATGTCAACCTGTTTCTCTCTTTGTTTTTGTTTTACTTGCACTTGTTTTTACTCTTTAAAATAAAAGAAAATTATAATAAAAATACTTTGTAAAAAAAAGTAAATAAAAGGCTGAGCCTGCCTGCTAGCTCAGTGGACTAAAGCACCTGCTTAGGCAGAAGGCAGCAGCTGGGTTTTGAAGGAGAATCACTACAGGTCGAATCTACGCAGTGGGACACTGTAGACTCAGTAGACCCTGCCCTAAATAAAGAAAACAAAGTTGCTCTAACTTTTAGAATCTCTTCTTTCACTTCTTCTTTCCTTAAAAATCACACTTCACGTTTTTGCCCCAGATTAGGATAAGAATAAGACATTCATTTCTGTACTCCCAGATTTGCATCTCTCTTACTCATGGTTTATGACTAATGATCCTCTGGAGCCTAATATAATATCAACTCTGTGCATGGTAGTGTACACCTATAATCTTTACACTGAGGCAGAAGGATCAAGACATTAGGCAACTTACTAACATAGTAAGATTGTCTCAATTTTTTTTTTAATCTGGAAATGTAGCTCAGATGTAGCTCAATGTGAAAGCTCTGGCTTAAATATTTTGGACAAAGAAAGAAGAAATCAGGGAAGGAAGAAACAAAAATGGAATGAGAGAGAGGAGAGACAGACAGACAGATGGACAGACAAGGATGCGAGGGAGGGGGAGAGGGAGACAGAGACAGGATAGGAATGAAATAAATAGTGCTTATTAAATCTATAATAATCAACCATTTATAATTCAGCATATTTACCTGGCTTTACTTTTTATGCCTGGTGGTTAAGTTTTTCTACTGAGTGGTTAAGGCCAAGTCAAAGCAAGACCTATATAACAAAACATGCAACTTTTATATCTGAGAAGGTTGGCCAAATCCCCTCAGGATTTACTTTGAAACCAACTTTTGTCAGTGTCACCAGTCTGGATGAGTCACAACCATTGCTTGAACAGTTTTCTCTCTGTGAAAGCCTGAGAATCCAATGAAAACTACAGTACTCTGAAAAAAAGAGATCCTAGAGGATTTCAGAAAATGGAAAGATATTCCCTGCTCCTGGTTAGGTAGAACCAACATTGTGAAGATGGCAATACTCCCCAAAATTTTATACAGATTTCATGCAATCCCTATGAAAATACCATCAACATACCTCACAGACCTGGAGAAATCATTCCTAAAATTTATCTGAAACCAGAAAAGACCTAGAATTGCAAAAAAAAAAAAATCCTGGGCAACAAATATAAGGCAAGAGGCATTACAATTCCTGACCTAAAGTTATACTACATAGCTACTGCAATATAATCAGCATGGTATTGGCAAATAAATAGACCTAAGGATCAGTGGAACAGATTAGAAGATGCAAAGCAAATACAAACACGCTCAGCCACCTTGTTTGTTACAAGGGGCCAAAATATGTTTGCTGAAGAAAGATAGCATCTTTAACAAATGGTGCTGGAAAAACTGGCCTTCCACATGTCAAAAACTAAAACTTGACCCAGGTCTATCACCATGCACTAAACTAAAGTCAAATGGATTAAAGATATAAATATTAAAAGAGAAACATTAAATCTCCTAGAGGAAAAAGCTGGAGGGATTCTAAGACATTGGAGTAGGCAAAGACTTCATAGACAAAAATCAAAATTCATGTGCAACACTTGAAAGAATCAACAACTGGGACCTCTTCTGGCTGAGAAGTTTTTTCATGTCAAAAGAAATTACCAACAGAGTGAAAAGACAACCCAAAAAATTTGGCAAGATTTTAACTAATAAGTAGTCAGACAAAGGTCTCCTATCTAGAATTTATAAAGAACTAAAAAAACATTAGGATCCCAAAATTCAAAGATCCAATCGTGAAATGGACATCTGAGGTGAACCACACTTCTCAGAGAAAGAAATTCAACAAGCTTATCAACACATGAAGAAAAGCTCCACATCAGTAGCCTATTCGTGAAAAGAAAATCAAAACAATACTTAAATACCATCCCACCCCTGAAACAATGGTACCATAAAGAAATCAACCAGCAACAGATATTGGAGAGGCTGTGTGGAAAAAGAAACACTTCTCCACTGCTGGTGGGAATACAGATTGGTGCAACCATTCTGAAAAGCAGAGTGGAGACTCCTCACCCTACTGGGAATTATCCCAGAAGAACTGAAAACATCATATCATAATGGTATCTGTGCACCAACGTTCATAGCAGCACATTTGGTGATAGCCAAATCTTAAAAAGCAACCAAAATGCCCATCTTCTGAAGAATGGTTGAATAAGAAGTGGTATTTTCATAAAATTGGATATTACTCAGCTATAAGGAATGATAAACTAGACGAGTTCATATATAAGTGGATGTACCTTGAACATATACTTATAGGTGAGGTAAGCCAGACCTACATATGCAAATATCATATAGTCTCCTTAGTGTAAGGACTATAAAGAAGAAAAATAAATAAGAAAATAAATAAATTTGGGGAAGTACCAGGAATCAAACTCAGGACCTTGTGTTTTCTGCATCCTCAACCCCTATAAAATTTTTTTAGAAGAGTGACTTAAATATAAAATGCATTTGAAAAAGTGTAAAAAAATTAAGGTTTATTGAAAGTGTTAATGTTTAATTATTTGACCAATCTTACATACCTATATCTATTAATCTAAACAGATTGGATGATGAAAGTATGTAATACAACCATTGTTAAATTTTTGTTCTTTGAAATTCTGAACTATATGTACTCTTGCTTGTTACTGTTTTTCTATCTTTGTTTCTGCTATTTTTACTCTTCAAAATAAAATTTTAAATAAATTTTTAAAAATCCTGAGAGGATGTTTTCTCTCTAGGTGACTATCCTTAGGTACACTATACATTGTTGATCCCTTCCCTCTGTGGTCCTATAATCTCCTTCAACAGGAAATTTGGGACACCACTGAGTTATAGGATGTTATAGAGTAGGTTCTTTTATGTTCTGAGTACTCACTGACCTTGAAGGGCTAGAGCCAAAATATTGGATATCCTTGCAGCCCTTCTTTTTCTCCAATTTTTTGATCTGCAAGCTTAAGTTATTAACCCTCCACAAGAGAAGCTTAGTGATACTATTACTCTATAACATAGGTACTTGAGCTTACCAACACTGTCTTTCTGAATATCAAACACCTTAGACTTAACATGGAACTGGTATTTTCCATCAGTCATTGATATTCTGATAAATCCCTATAGACTGTGGCAAAAAACAAAAAGCAAAAACAAACTATAGCAGGTCAATCCTATTCTGACAATGCCAGTTCTGCTGATAACCCACTACTGTTATGGAATACGAGACTATACATACAACTACTTTTTCTTAGCTCAATGAGAGGAAATATTGGTACTGACAGTGTTTAGAAAAGTTGTCATGTCTTCATCTTATACTCTGAACAACTACTAGGAAAACAACAATATTCATTGTATTAATTATTGTGGCTATCCTACTAATGTGTTTTGAAAGTGTCTCATTGTTATTTCTTATTAAAAGTAAAAAATTATTTTTAAAAATGTGAGTTAGGTATACTACTAAAGTGTCTTCTGTGAAGATGAAGTTTGTGCTAAAACAAAGGGAGAATGTTTATGTTCATATCTTATATTCTGAATAACTACTTTAAAATTAATAATATTCAGTGTATCAACTATTGTTTGTTTCCTGTTATTTTGTTATGAAATTATTTTACATAAAAATTTTTAAAATAATTTAATCTTGTCTCTTGTAGGTACATAATGATTAAACATATAACTTTTGTATTGTTATTAAAAAATAAACCTATAAGGATGTAAACACATAAATAGATAAAAATAAACAATGAATGGATGGTTGTTTACATGCTTTGCGAGCTTAAGTCATTAAGTGCTTTCAGTACACAAACTTGGGTTTCTATATGTTGGATTTTATACATTGGATACTACCCATTATAGATATTTAAGTTCAAATGACTACTAAAACTCAAGTTACACTTTCACTGACTGTATAGGAGAGAAGAGCATCACATTAATTTTTTTGATCTCTGTTTCATAAGAAATAACTCAAAATGCAACTTGAAGCCATTGTAATTTAGGCCCTATCTTACTATTCTGGTTTTTCCATCATCTATGATTAAAAATCTACTAAGTATCTCTAGAGACATATTAGTGCTGTACAATGAGTGTGCTATTCATGTCTTCACCTGGGTAAGCTGCTGAGGCTGGAGCTTAGTATCTGCAAAGACTGAGGTGTGGGTTGGAGTAGTTGCATAAAATCTTCTTCACCTGTTCAAATTTGAGCTTCCCTGCAGGTAGCCAATTCCATGAAGAAGGCTGACTAGACAAATGGAGACTTCAAAGCATGTTTGGTTTCTTCTGTTCTCTGAGCTCAGGAAGTGCTCACAGGTTATTCCTGGCTCAGAAAACCCAGTCATCGAGATTTGGTGCAGAAACAGGATGAAAGAGAACTGACTGTTTGGATGAGGGTGATGAGAGGAATGCTGATTAATCACTTTCCCTTTGCTCTGTGTATGCTTCTTTAAATAATTGCAAGATGACTTGGAAGATATTCTATGCATTGAAAGTTTAATTAATTGATTAATTAATTAGTATGGTACAGTGTCTTAGTCACTCTTCTATCATTGCTGGGAGGAATACCCAACACTCAAAATGAAGGAAGGAAAGGTTTATTTAGCTCATAGTTTCTGGAGGCAAACTCGGCTGGATCCAAGCCAGAGAGGCACAATGCAGAGGCCAGAAGTTCATGGTAGTGTACCAGCAACAAAATGCTGACAGAGGCAACTGACCAATCAGGGCAGCAGAGCAACAGCAAGAATCTGTCTCTCTGTCTATCTTTATATTGCATTCAGGCTCTCTGCCTTAGCCCACACCCATAATCCCAGTCGTACTCAGACTGATAACCTCACCAGAACTAAAACACATAATCCCAGTGGATCATGAGTCAAGTAATCCCAGAAGTACTCAGACCCATAATCCCATCAGTACTAAAACATATAATCGCAGTGGATCAAGAGTCAAGTCTCAAACTCTAGAAGTCCCTGCCCCATGATTTCATGAGGCTTTGGGGGGACAACTAGACATAAACCATAACATACAGGTTTCAGACTCATAATGATCCTTCTGTCTCAGCCTCCCCAGCACTGGGATTACATGTGTGCCATCATGTCCAGTTTCTGTGGGCAGCATGTCAGTGCCAAGGGTCCCAGGGCCAGCATGACATGTGGTACCAGGGATCTAACCTGTTCCTTATGCTTGCCAGGCAGATGCTTAGACTACTGAGCTCTCTTCCCAGGCAGAAATTGAAAATTTTTTATAGAGCAATCAAAATAGGAAATGAATTTTCCTAATATTAGCAGAACAAGGAAATATGCCTAAAGTAAACCAAAGCCAAACACTGAGACAATTACAAGAGTAAATCAGTCACAGAGGTTTTTTTTCTGCCTCAATAATCTACGTAATTGAAACTGAAACAGGTTCAGGCATGTAACTGGCAGGCTTCCTATTCGCTTTTGTGGTGGAGACTTATGACGCTTTCACAAATCTGGAACCGGTTTTCAGCTACAACATTCTTCTCTGCGGTACACTTAGAAATGTGGATTAAATTACTGGGGCCCTAAGTGATATATTCAAGCAAGATATTAATTTGACAGCAATAAGTAAATGAAGAAGTGAGGTTTTCTTCCTGCAGACAGAGCTGGCACGGTGAATCCTTGCTGTGTGTGCCTAGGTACAACAATACACACGTTTCTGTTTGGGCATTTTCTCTACCTTAACAGGCATCTCACATCTTATGTCTAGTGCTGGATTCCTTTGGATGTGTTCTCTGCTTTCCACATACTTAGTTGTTCTCTTGTATATCTGGGTTTAATTAGAACACTGTCATCCACTGAGGAACACAGATCACAAAATGTGGCAATGGTGTAAGCTTTCATCCCTCCACGATGCAAAATACTCCCCTTCTGCAGTACATAATACATAAGTGGGCAGTGCCACTGATTCCACTTTCTCAGATGATCCCCGAGTCTCTCACCAGAACTGCTTTGCCTCCCTCATCCCTCCCTTTATTGAGAGAGGTACATCCTTACCTTTACAGCCTTATTTGGTCTTCATCATTCTTCCCAGCAGTAGTGAAAAAGCATCCTCATGAATATCTCATGTCCTGCGGCCTGCCTATCTCTTGTCCCTCCCCAACAAGCTACCCTTCTGATCATAGCCTTGCCTTCTTGTGACACATAAACAAAGCCAGGAGATTCTGTGTTGCAGACAACAATCTCTGTTCCTGCCTGGGCTTGTGTTTCTATTCTCAAGTCAGCTTCTTTATCACTCAATTTCAATCTAATCTATCACCAGGGAAGTGGACCTCTGTCCCTTTCTTCCATTCATGAGGATGTTTTATGCTTCTGTTTCTGACTAGAATTTTTACCTTTGGCTAATAAACTGCTTCCAACTGAATTGTTTATTTACTGAATAAATATTTACTAAGCATGCATTAAGCTTGACAATACACTGATCTGTAGGGTGGATACTGATTTTCAAGTTTCACACCTTCCACATTCTATTGTTTTGATTAGTTTAATCTTCATCAAGATTCTTTATGGGCAAGATCATGAGTTCAAAGCCCGGTCCTACAAATAAAAAAGAGATTCTTTATGGGTATCATTTCCTCCCAAAGAAGGTTTGGAAACTAGTCCGTAACCTTCCCTCTTCTGATACTCCGGTATATACTCAGGTCAATTACCACTGAAGTCACACTCCTTTCTATCTTATCCAAACACTGGTGTCATTCTAGGACAAGATCTTTTATTTTACTCTTGTCTCCACTCCCTGAATCTTGTATGACTCATAATCCCCATCTCGATTCATAAATATGTCAATTCATAAATATGTTTTGAACTAAGTTGTGGCTGAAATTGGATGCTTCTAATATAAATTAAATTAACATCAATATCATATTTTTTTCTTTTCAGAATCTCCCCTATTATTTTGTATATTCATTTTATAGTTTCTCTCATTCCTTTTTTTTTCTGTCTGTTCTCTTGAATATTTTGAAAGCTATATTTAGACTCTGTCACACAGAAGTGACAATTATAGTGCTGAGCATTGTATTTGTAAGAGGCATTTACTGGTGTTCTGTCCTCAGTGGAAAGTCCACATTTTTAGTAATTAATGAAAACAATGCACTCAAGAAGGACCAGGGCAACAAGAGAATGTTCTATAGAGGGGTACACTACTAATGTCAGTATGTTGCTACACAATAAAATCAGATGCAGGAGAAATTGAGGTTACCCTCTACTAAACTTCAATTCTCATATTATCATCTGAGGCACCTCAGGGTAGAACATTCCTTTGTGTTCTGTCAAAGAGACCTCCTCAAGCTCCTTTGAGAGGGCATAGAGGAACAAGTAAGCCTTTAGTGTATGTCCTCATTTAAGACAATCCAGTTCTATGCACTTATCATGCACATCTGATCCTCTGAAAGTAATGGAAAAGAATAATATGATATGGTAGTTTTGGAGAATTTTCAATTTTGGAACAATATTAATATTAATACAGTGCAAATTAATAATCAGAAAAGTAAAATAAAATATATAGCATTTCAAATGTATGCGATTTAGCAAAAAAAAAAAAAAAAAAATTACCAAAATGCTAAAAGTGTTTCCTAAATTTTTATTCTCAATTTCTGTTCCGAAGCATGTGGTGGTGGGGATCAAAACATGGTCCCTGAACTTTCCCTAAGCTTCATTTAGACCACTGAGCTATCTCACCATCCCCCTCCATTTATGTTTTTCTTTCTTTTTTTTTTTGTTTTTGTAGGACAGACACAACAATTAATCAAATGCATAGTGTTATCTTCATAGTAGTTTTTCAGAGCACAAGATGCAGACATGATAACTTTTCTAAACACTATTGGTATAAATATTTTTTCTCATTGAACTAAGAGAAAGTAGTTGTATACATAGTCTAATATTCCATAATAGGTTATCAGCAGAACTAGTAATGTTGGAAGCTGTTGACTTGAGCCTTTTACAGCTAAACATACTAATCTGGCTTCATTTTTTATGCCTCGTGGTTACAGTTTTCTGCTGGGTAGTTAAGACCAAGGTAAAGCAAGAACTATATAACAAAAAATATAACTTTTATATCTGACAAGATCAGTCAAATCCCCTCAGGATTTACCTTGAAACCATGTACAGTGTTTTGCAGAACTTTTGTCATTGCCAGCTGTCTGGGTAAGTCACAGCCATTGCTTGACCAGTTTGCTCTCTGTGGAAGGCTGAGAGAATATTTTCTCTCTAGATGACTCTGCTTAGGCACACCATCCATTGTCAATTGCTTTCCTCTATGGCCCCATAATCTCCTTTAACAGAACATTTGGTACACCATTGAATTATAAGATGTTACAGTACAGGTTCTCTTATGTCCTGAATCCTCATTGATCTTGAAGAGCTGGGGCCAAAATATTGGCTATCCTTGTAGCCCTTCTTTTTCTTTAATGTTTTGGTCTGCAAACTTAAGTTGTTTACCCTCAAGAAGAGAAACAATGGAATACTACTCAGCTATAAACAATGATAAACTAGTAGACTTCATATATAAGTGGATGTAATCTTGAAGATATACTAATCAGTGAAATAAACCAGACAAACATGTGTAAATATTGGATCATCTCCCTATTGTAAGAACTCAAAAGAGGAAATAAAAATGGAAAAGCACAACACAGCTGAATAGAAATCAAGGACTTAAGTATTAAACAATGAAGAGACAGCAAGAAGAAATGTTAGGAAACTTGGAAGGGGCAAAGCCATGCACTTATATACACAAGATTAATTAGACAATGATCCTAAGAGTCTCCAACAGGTTTTTGACACTGAGAATAGCAGTGTGTAATACTAAAACCATACTTGGAATGCCTGTCATTCTGGTCTTGTAGATGTGTGCTGCTTCTAATGTAATTTCAATTATTGCTATACTCTCTAGTAAATGTTCACTTTAAAAGAAAAAAAAAACGGGTTAAAAAAAAAACAGAATAAGAGACAAGGAAAAGATGCCATAGGATTCACCTGCTACAACTTTGTAAATGCTGAGATTTCTAAATTTCTGTGTAAAAATGTGTAACATTTTATCACATTCTATAGAGATTTATTAGAATATCAACAATTGATGGAAAATACTGATTCCATGTTTGATATTCAAAAATACAGTGATGTTAAGCTCAAGTACCTATGTTATAGAGTATTAGTAGCTGCATGTTTGTTCTTATGTTAATTTAAATTTTAAACCACCTTTAACCCTGAAAACAGTCCACAGATAATGATTTGAGGAACCCTGCTCTCAAAGAACTAGCATTAACTTATGTAGTGGCGACCATATGCATGCTCGTTTAACAAATTAAAGCACTTCAGTGCTACTAGAAGACATCAGAGTCTGAATGTTATAGTTTACATCTTTTTAATCCTATTTTAAATGTGGGCAGTATCTTAAAATAATATGTTATCGACATTAGATTGGAGAATCAAAGTCTGCATTTCACAACATTGTCGAGCATGAACTATCTTCCCAATTAGCATGCATTGACCATCACCTCCACGTAAAGTACAGTCTTTGCAGCAGATTTCAGTTAGATTCATTCTGTAAAATAGCTGGCATGTAATCTTCAAAAATATGACATTACAAAAGTCTGTGGAATTTTTCTCCACGAACAGATTAATCAAATACAACTGATAAACAAGTCAGTTCATGTGGAAACAAGTCCTTACTGTGTCCAGTACATTCATTTATTGGAATGACTAATGGAATAGCTGGTAGAATTTGAGGGAAAATGTGAAAATCAGATGTTAGAAAGGTATTGACTCTATTTGCCTGTCAATGTGGACTGCCATTAATACAGCATCGCAGCCTTGGCTCTTCACTGCCAGGAATTGATCTCTCATAGTTTTGGGGGTTGTAAAGTCCATGATCAAGGATCTATCTGATTAGACACCTCAGCTAGGTCTCTCTTGCTGGCTTCCAAGTGATTACCTTTCTGCTACACTCTCACCTGGTAGAAAGAGAGGAAGATAGTTGTCTGATGACTTATGAAAAAGGCACAACACCATGGTCCTCCAACATTGTGATCTCATATGAACCTTCCTCTCAAGCACGCTACGGGGTCACATGCACAGTATCACTGACTGTAGGAGATGCAGTCTACAAACTGAGGACATGGATAACTAATTGCTAACTTGCAAATGGATCAGAAGAAAAAGTTTTCTATTCTGTAGTTGTAACTGCCTGAAATCTTATGATTCTTTCAAACAGCATTTTACAGATATTATTTCTGGCTTAAGATTCCCAGTTCCACTAGGAAAGAAAGATATGTAAGCAGCTATAAATACATATCATTAAGTGCAATGAAGTATTTTAGAGTGTAATGAAAGATTAAAATAGAGCAGAGAAGGATAAATCTGTTCATAAAATAGCAAGATAGAGTTCCAGAAGGAAATAAATCATAACCAGCCAAGAATGTAAACAAGTTAGGGCCCAGTAAATCAAGTTTATTGAATAAAGATTATATCACAATATTAGAGTGTCTAATCTTCATTTTCCCTGTCATTTGATTTTTACTGATCCATTACTATAAAAATTGATTCATATTTTTATCGATCCATTGCCATAAAAAAGAAACTAAAGAAGAAAAATCAAATGAGGACCAATGTCATTTTCTCCTTCCCAATGACTGAATGACTTATCCAGTAAAAATTATATGAAATCATTGTTAACATTAGGAACTTCTACAAGTCATATGAAGTTAAAAAAAAAAAAAAGCACTATGCACTAAGCATTGCATTTGTCTTAGTAGAATTGTTGATTCCCACCAATCCATATCTTTTCTTTGAGGAAAACGTAGGTTGACACACCTGCTCACTATATTTTAAAGTTACCCTAAAACTGAATTCAGGCTAATGTGAAAGCAGAAGTTCTTTCAAACATGATTCAAGTTAGCAACAGCTCTACTTTGGTGGCCAAGATGATGTCAAAGATCAAGAGGCATGAGCAATACATTATTCGAAGTATTGAAAGCCATATTCCATTTTTCTAAAAAAATTCACATCATGTCTTCTTTTGTAAATCACCACTGATATTTTTATCCCCACAGAGGCAATTTTATTAAGATATTACATTAGTGTCATATGTATTCCAATGAGTTGGAAAAACAAAATGCTATGAGATCCACATGAAATGATATATCAGCACTACATTCTTAATTGAAAAATGTTATATACTCTTTTCTAAAGCACTTGACTTTGATGTGTTATACTCAAAGATCACTTCAACCATGAGTTCCCTAAGAATGATTAAAATTAAATTCAAAATAATTTCCATACTGTACCAAACATTGCCTTCATATCATTTGCATCTAATTTTCTCTAAGAATAGTAGAAATGCAGAAATTAGCACATTACAAAATTTTTAAGAGTTTGATTTGATGATCCCCTTTCTCAAACCGCAGTTCAACTTAATGGAACAAATATTTGTTCTGTGCAATAACTTCACGATGAATAATACATAGTTACTATTCTCAAGGAGTTTCAAACCTAGTGGGCAAAAGGATACATCCAAAGGCATGTGACATCATCTGAGATGTATTCTCCCTGCAGTACTAGAGAGGTGGATGACAACTGATGAATGCAGAGGTGAGCTGGAGATCCCTAAGAGGTGAGGAAGTAGACATGGAAAAAGTTGGGAAATTCCAGCTTCGCACACCTACTGCACCCTCTCGTGAACATCTATGTCTGCTCTGTTCCTTTCCCTAGCCTCTGTTGCACACTTAGAAAATGCTGTTTGCTATGCTTCTTCACTGTAACCCTTTGTCTTCATTCCTTAATTTCCTGATTGCATGCACAAATGGGAATTATTATTCTGTATGCCCACCATACAAAATGTAATTAAGGAAGGCCTTTTTTGTTCTATTTGAAAGTTCTTTATTTAAAAAAAGTTTAGAAAGTCTATTAAGTAAAACATGGCATACTCAAGATTGTCTGATATATAGCCGTTAATAGGAGAAAATGGTAATACATTGGCTTAGAGGAATAGCTACAATTAAAATAATGAAAAGCACTGTGTAAAACCAGTATGTGAGCACACAAATACTGATATTTTGTATATGGAGGAAAAACATGAAAACACTGAAATTTTAGCAATAGTTAATTTTGAGGGACATGCTTTTTTGTTATCATACTTTTTTAAGTTTAGATAACATAAAGATATGTTTAGATAACAGACAGCACAAAGTGTTTACCATCAATTCCCCAATTTTAGAATTACAAATGCAGCTGCTAACCTTAAAACATTCATTTCTAGTAAACTTTAAAGATCAGACAGCATCTACAGAGGTAAGTTTAAGTTCCTGAACAATAGAACTCTAGTGCATTGTGACTTTAAAAATGTGTCTTTACCTTTATAAAGTTCTAATTTTGTTAGAAATAGTCTAAAGTATAGTTTCATTAACAAGTAGAAAGCCTAAATATTATCTGCCTATATACTAAAGAGTCAGCAATAATCAGCTAAAGGTGACAGGCCAGAGCATAACAAATATGTGCAATCTGCTTAACCTTTTTCAAAGCACTGGTAAACAGAAGCAAAATATTCCCTTCGTCTATATAGCAGAAAGCTTACAAAAATTACATCAGATCGTGAAGTTATGGTTACTCGTTAGAAAATGATCCAATGCTTTATAACAAGGCATCTGTAGACTTAGAGTGTCACAGACAAAATAATGGTCTGTGAGGTTTCAGTCATTGCAGCAGCTCAACTCAGTGGGACTCTCCTGGAGCTCAGTAAGGTCTCTGAGGCCTTGCCTCAGGCCCTGGATCACAGCACCCCAAACTGCAGGCTCTCTCCATAGGAACATAACAGATACATTTCATAGTGTATTTTGCTTCTGTTTCACTTGATGTTCATTTCAGTTCCACCACTAGACAAGAATGAGGCTATTCCATGCACTCTATTGACAAGAAATCACCGTCCTTGCAGTACCAAGATATGACTGTCACAAAATCTCCTGATCAGAGAAGAAAAATTCTCTACAAATGCTGAGAGATGATAACCACAGAATAAATAAGTACAGTTTGCCAGCTGGCCCATTGATAGATTTTATGTTATTGTTGCTTGGTTTTGTCTGTGTCCCTACTTGTGCCGTTCTGTCCTTTTAGTCATGGAGCAGTCTACTCTGGATTAGAAAAGAGGTCCTAGAATGTATAAGTGGGGCTTTGGCTTATGTCTGAAAATTTGCATATGGCTCATCACAATTAATACAATTTCATTTGAAATACCTGCAATTAAGTTATTACCAGATATTATTCCATATTTATCTTCATATATACCCTAGGCAAGAAAAGTGTCACTTTTCTACACTTTTGAATAAAACAAATACTGAAGCAAATTCCTCCAAACTGACATTTACATTGTTAAAGTATTGAGAGATAATTATATATGAATATTTGCACAATTGCATTAAAATTGTAATTTTAGAACAACAAGAGACATACGCTGGGAAGATAACTCAGCAGTTTAAGAACTTGCCCGGCAAGCACAAGGACCCCAGTTTGATGTCCCAGTACCACATGCCATGTGTGCCCTGAAACCAGGTGTTGTGGTGCACGTCTGTACACTACATTCCCAGTGCTGGGAATGCTGAGACAGGAGGATCACTACAAGTCTGAACTGTGTAGTGAGACTCTGTATGTAGTAAATAAATAAAAATTAAAAATTAAAAATTGTAAAATCATGGTAGAGTTTTCACTTTCTAGGAACATATATAGTGTCATATATAATGTTAAATTGTCTTACTGAACTTGAAATTCTACTGATTTCAAGATACCAAAATATCATAAAGAAACGTATATAGGAAAAAATTTGCAAATGACAAATATTTTGTTAGATGGTTTCAGATTTAGCAAGTAGATGCAATACACCCTCCACTTACTTAAAATAAATAGTATCAACTCTATAACTATGGAATAATGGGAATAAATCTTAAAACCAGTAAAACAAATTTAATATATAATCAAAAATGTTTGTTCTCCTACCTTTAAAGATGAATAAAATTTTCTCTGCATAGTCTTTCAGGATACTCTGCAAAAGAAGCAAAACATAAATGATGCAATAAAATACAAGACAATTTAAACATAGCAGGACTTCTTTAACATTATTAACGATGAATGTCAGTGGTCTACTTCCCAGTCAGCCATATATGGTGGCAATGGGTCAGCTGGCCCTCCTGGCACAGACACCAGGCTGGCAGTACCAATAGTAACACCAGCACATGAGCATTAGGACAAAAGCCTTATGTACATATTGAGCATCTCTGCACCCTATAGAGCATCAATAGTTAAAGCTGATAAAAAATCTAGTAATTTTATGGCTGACAGTAAAGTTGGAAAGCTATAAGGTAAACAATATCTTATCACTAAAATGAAGCAAAACAACTAAAATATAGAAATGAAATTAAGTATAAGAAATTTCAGATTCAGTAATGCCTCTTTATAAAATATACATGCTGATACTCTTTCATTTTGTGGATGAGATAAAATAGCCATGTAGAGTGACCCAAGTGCCACAGGTAAGGGATTGCAGAGAGACATTATTTGGCACATAGATCAGCTATCAAAAATATTTGCGCTTTTCATTAAGATGTAATTGGTCTTAGATTAGAAGGTAATTTTGAGGTCAACTGGATCAGCTGTCTCACACTACAGTTAAGCAGAGCAAGGTCAGCTAGATTACACCAGAACTATGGGTTAAATGTCCATCTCCTTGCCTCATTCCAGACCCATGGCATCAAGCTATTCAATTTTTGTACTTCTGCAGACTGAATAGAAACAGAGGGAAACATGCATTCTGCACCTAAGTTGCACCCTTTCAATGAAACCTCATGTTTCTGACTCAGTCAATAATCCAATCTCAACTGCTCAACATTTATTGTATCTGCTTCATTCTACATCTTTCCTTGATGAAGAAAGATATTAGGGAACCTGAGAATAGGATGCTGGACACGAGCCATTTACAAATCAATGAGAGAAAGCAAAGAGATAAAGCAGTATCATACTAAGCCGGCAAAACTAGTCAATAACATGACTAGCTTGAGAGAAAGAAGCCAGCCAGTTGTCCATTGTGTAAAATGTGCTTTCTGGACAGATTTTGAACAAAGACTCTTTCTTTGCTCTTTAATACAAGGCTACTCATTCCAAATTGATTTGTTATTATAGATAATAATGTAGTTATTCCTCTGTTCCCTGGATATACTACTAATTAAAAAAAATAAAGTATCACTCTGTCTGTCTATCTATCTAGATATAGAAATACATATTTGTTAACCAAAATAGCATCTAATTTAGGTGACAGTCAATAATTTCTTGTAAATGCTCTCAAAAGATACCCCAAAGCCCTTGTCCCAGTTTGATTTTCTATTAGCAAACAGTAACATCTAGGTTTACAGACAGTGCAAGCACAAAATCACCATGCAAGCAGAGATCCGACCCCTGTGCCATCAAGACCTAGAATTCTAAAAGAATTGGCGAGCAGCTGCACAATTGCTTTGGCAATGTTTTTCCATGCTGTAATGTTAGGAACAGCTTGTATGTGCCTCCTTAGACACTCATAGTATCACTAAGATGTATCTTACTTCCTGGACAAAAGCAATTAGTAATTTATGTGTCTTTTGCAGAATATTTAAGGATGAATGCAGTAAGTTTTAAAGTCATTTCAGATATAAAAAGCATACTAGAGGGGCCCGGCAGGATGGCTCAGTTGTCTAAAGCGTCTGTTTGGGAAAGCTTGGACGGCTTCAGGGACTTCGGTTCGATCCCTGGCACCACATGCTGCTCCAACCCTACTTTCGGGGCGGGCTGAGCCGGCCATAAAAATGAGTGAATAAACAAACAAAGGTTCTGAAACAAGAAAAATAAATAAATAAATAAATAAAATCACTAATTAAAAAAAAAGAAAAAAACACTGTACCACTCTAAAAAATAAACATTAAAAAAAAGCATACTAGATAAAGATTTTAAGGTGAAATTTATGGAGCTTGAGACAGTTGTCCTTAGCTAAAGGAGATAGTATCTATAAGAACATAAAGTAATGAATAGATTTATTTGCTAGATTTTACTATTCTACTTGTTCACTTCTCCTTGAATCATTAAAATAGAAAGTAGGTACAATTATTTTATTTTAAGAAATGCAACCTAGTCACATTTGAAAGAAATAGTGCTTGCTTTGGCAGCACATATAAAAGAGAAATAAAATCATAGAACAAATCACAAAGAAATGCATTCTTTGAAATTTCAGTAATAAAGTATGAAATGTGTCTCCTTTTTGTTTACTGACACATGAACTTAGTTTAGCGCTCATATTTCATAAACACATAAATTTATACACATGCTATTATGGTCAGATACAATAATGCTTTACACCACCAAAAACAGTTGAACAGTGAAATATAAACTTCAAATCCATTATGGACTTTATATTCTCAAATATTATTGACAAGAAAGAAAACCTTTGGCTTTCTCATTATCTTAAAATCAAGATTCAAACTAATAAATACACTATAAGTTTTAAAGTGACATGTATTTTGCAAATGACCACTAATTCATTCAGAATGATCAGCATGTAAAAAGGAAAATTGTGTAGTTAAAGGGCAAAGAAGAGATAATTCCAATTACTAGTGCTTAATACAAGTTAGTTAGAATCTATCCTAGGTTCAGATACACCTAGGGAGTAGGAGCTGAAAGGCCACCGAAAACATGTTAAAATCTATTGTGGAAAAATGAAGTTTGATCAAGAGAATTTACAATATTGTGTATTTAAATGTTCTTAAATCAACAACCTCCAACATTGCAGGTTTAACTGGTAAACCACTACAATTATGGAACATTGGATTATGTATGCATCTGCTTCCTCTCAGTTCAAAGAGAATAATTTTTTTTCTTTCCATAGCAATATCAATTAGAAAATGTATCATGTTCACCCTGTGCTCTGTATACCTATTATGAGGACAGTATGCAATGTGCCAATTATTGTGAATGTACTACTAATGCATAGTGTAACTGTGATATTGTTATTTCTTATTAAAAGTAATTTTTAAAAAAGAAAAGGTACAAGTTAATAAAACATGAATTACTATATATGTATAAAAAATCCAGTTTTTCCAGCACCATTTGTTAAAGGGTTATCTTTCTTCCAGTAAACACATTTGGCTCCTTTGTCAAAGATGAGAAAGCTGAGTGTATTTGTATTTGCTTCCGCATCCTGTAATCTAGTCCAGTATAATTTTAAGTCAGGAATTATAAGAAGGGCTACAAAGATGACCAATATTTTGGCCCTAGCCCCTCTACATCAGTGAGGACTCAGAATGTAAGAAGACTATACTGTACATTACTGTGCGGTAATATCCTACAATTCTGTGGTGTTCCAAATTTTCTGTTCAATTTTTTTAAACTTTATTTATTTATTTATTTGTGTTTGCTCAGCCTGCCCTAGGGTGGGGCTGGCACAGCGTGTGGTGCTGGTGATTGAACCAAGGTCCCTGTGGTTGCCTAAGCTCACCTTAGCAGGCACTTCAGACCACTGAAATATCTCAACCGCCCCTGTTCAAGGAGATTGTGTGACCACAGAGGAAAGGGATCAGTGATTTATACTGTGCCTCAGGAGAGTCACGTAGAGAGAAAACGTTCTCTCAGGCTTTCACAGAGAGCAAATTGGTCAAACAATGGCAATGACTCATCCAGATTGCTGATAATGACAAAAGTTCTGCAAAATGCTGTACATGGCTTCAAGGTAAATCCTAAGGGGATTTGACTGACCACCCACTGCCATTACGTACTACTGGACTATACATACAACTACTTTCTCTTAGTTCAGTAAGAAATTATATTGATACTAATAGACTTAAGAAAATTTATCATCTCTGCATCTTGTACTCTGAACAACTACTATGAAGACAACAATATGCATAGTAATGATTATTGTGTCTGTCCTAACATGTTTTGAAACTTTCTCATTATCATTTCTTTCTTATTAAAATTAACAAAATTTAAAAAGAAAAACCATAAATATATATATTTTTCTATATATTGCAAAAACTATTTTTCTCTATATTCCATAATCTGAATGACTTAATTCTGTATTTTAATCTGAGTTCTAGGTAGGATGAGGATTATTGTTATTCCCTGAAAGTTTGTCTCATTAATATTCTTGAAAGTTGTGACTTAATAAATGTCATGCAGCTTCTACTCATCAGAACCTATAAATATATCAGAATGCATAAAATATTATGCTTAACATATCTATAAAATATAGCATATTTTTCAGTGTCACTGCAGAACCATTTTAATTTCCTACTTAGCAGTCATATGATGCTCTACGTCACCAATAGACCACTTGCGACCTTTCAAAAGCTTCATTTCCTTTGTGCACTGATGGGATAGTTGGAGAACAGGGTCATTCTCACAGTCACCTCATGGCCAAGGAACAGACAAAGTCATTCCCCACGAAGCTCTATTAGACAGTGATCTGATTGGTATTTCTGCCATGAGCCCTGCTGTACAGATTGATCTCAAGTGATCATTTTTTCCAAGTGTCAGTTGGAGCATGCCTATTAGCCTCGTTGTAGAAGTGTTCTTAAACCACTTGTAAGGCTCAGCTGAGGTCATGTTAGCTGATCTGAGACTAACAGTGACAGCATCCCAAGGACAGATTGTCAGGTTGTCATGTTCAATAGCATCTTGGAATAAAAGTCTCCATGTATGTAAAATGTGCTGTATTTTAAACCAGAGAGATCCAGGAAATGTAATTTGGTCATGTTTGTATGACAGCATTATGTATGTCAACAATATTTGCTAATATGCACCTATTCATACCATCTTAAAATATATTTTCTTCTGAATGCTGTGAATGGAAAACACACTAATTCTATTATTAATTATCTAACTCCAATTTTGAAAAATAATAATAAATACTTTTGGTTGAGAAAGTCTAAAGTAAGAAATTCTTCCTTTTGCTCAAGTCTATATGCTGTCCAAAATAATACATACAAAATATCTAACATCAATAATGATAGGCGTAGCCGGGCGTGGTGGCGCACGCCTGTAATCCCAGCACTCGGGAGGCTGAGGCAGGAGGACTGGTGCGAGTTCGAGACCAGCCTGGGCTACAAAAGTGAGCTCAGGACCAGCCTCAACTGCATAGCAAGACCCTGTCTCAAAAAAAGACAAAAAAAAAAAAAAAATAATAATGATAGGCGTTATGAAGAGTTACAGGAAACCTAAGACAGAATTAAAGTTTTAGATAAAGAGGGAATTATGCAAATTATGAAGGAAAGGAACAAAAAAAAAAATCACTGTTTTCTGAGGGTCATTGGCTATCACCTCGGTTCTTTCCTTTTAGGCCCTTGAGCATGATATTTGGCTTTACGTCACCATGTGTCCTGGCTGTGATGTGGGATAGCAATGTGCATTATGCATGATTTTATAAGAGTGATATTTGACTGAAAAATATCTGAAAAAGTGGACCAGGAAGAGAGCTTGGTGGCATAAAAGCCTCCCTGGCAAGCACAAGGTGCTGAGTTTGATCCCTCATATTGAAAAAAAAAAAAAAAAAAAAAAAACTGAATAAAACATTTTCATTAAATGCCGGAAAAGAAAGCTGTGATTAATAAGAAAGGCCTAGAATCAACTTGATGGGCTCCATTTAGCATTTGACATTATGCCAAGTCACATAGTAACTATTATTTCCATTTAATAGATTTATAAAACATAGATATTTGGGAGGATTTGGTGATTTCTTAACATAATGAAGCTTATAAGGGGACTAAAAGCACTGTGATTATCTGGGTGCCATTTCTTTTGAGCCCCATCCCTCTGGTTGTATCTTACCAATGCCCTGAAGAGGACTGGGAGCGTAAGTCTCCCTGCACTGGGATGTCAATGCTCTCTACTCTGAGTATCTAGTATACTAATACTAATGCTTTCTTTCTGCTGTCTCTTATAGTGCTACAAGCTATATTTCCTGCTTATTTATTGATGTGTGAGTTCTGAAGTAGGTATTATTCAGAGAAATGAAGGCTGAACAGTAAAATGATCATCTATTTAACTTCATTTAGTGTTGGTGGGAAGGGTAGTAGTCTTACATTTGTAAATTTTGAATCAATTTCTTTATGTATTGAATCAGATTGCCTTAAACTTTGAGTTTCAAAGGTGTAAGAAAGTCTTTCCAACCAAGAGTGCAGTCCAAATTTCTATTCTATGTAATAATAATTAAAAGAGATAACAATTACATTCTCTTTTATTTGCTGAAACTAGCATTCAAACTAAATTTGTGCATTGCTGGAAACTAATGTTTGGGATACAATAAATCATTTGATATACTGGTGTACCCTGATATTCACATTTTTATTCAACTAAAAGTGGATCAATAGGCAGGTTTGCTTATTGCTCACTATAAACAATAAACTTGAACTATCTCTTAGAAGCACTTCACTTAATTTTGTGGGAAAATAGAAAGTGCCAGGACAATAGCATCAAAACAGCAGGAAACACCAAGAGACAAGAGATCCTAAGACATTTTTGTGCGATGGTGGTATGTGCTTGCCAAATATATATGATGCCCTATGTTCAGTCCATATCATTTCAAAAAATTAAAAATAAAAAACAATTGGATAGCACCCAATATACTCACATATTCTTAACAAGAGTTAATTTTATTGTTGCTTTCAAGTCATCTTAAGAGTACTACTTCTCAGCAAATGTGACAGTTAACAACTTTATTTTTGTTTGAACAAGATGTTGAGTATTGTGCCTGTCTCTGCTGCTATACTGTAAGGCAAATGACATGCCACTGCCTCAGCTCATAATGGTCAAGGATAGTTATTACCTCTTTTCACAATGCAGAACATAGCTTTTTCAGAACCAAGACAAGATACATTTTTATCTTCTTGCCTTCTTTGTGTGTGTGTGTGTGTGTGTGTGTGTGTGTGTGTGTGTGTGTGTGTAGCACAGGGTCCATAGGGTCTTGCTACATAGACTGGACTCATACAGTTCCGCCTGAGTTCAGCCTCCCAAGAGCTGGGGTTACAGGCATGCCTTGCCACATCCACTCTCTTCTTGCCTTCTTATACGTCTCCATCAGGGCAAACATCCACCTTCCGATCACTCAGAGAGTCTGGTTCACAGGAGAATAAAAGTATGGTTGTGTGCGGCTGCAGCGATTACCAGTTGAGTTGAACTCACACTGAATAGAAAGCAAGAGGACCAAGCATTAAGATGGTGCTGGCTGGTGAACGAGACTAGGTGGACTTAAATGATCTATGGCACCTGGGAGATCTAAAACATCTAGGCAAGACCCTGATTCATATACTTGTGACTTGGTATTTAAGGAAACACAATTGGTCCACAGACCTGAAGGGTACCTTAATGCTGGAGCTCAGTGACACAGGAGCCTGTGGCACTCACATTTGGAAAGAACCAAAAAGTAACTAGCTGATTCAAGAAAGCTCTTTAGACAACAGTACTTGTTATGGACCAATTGTCTCTTATGAAAGGTAAAGGACTAGACCAGTCTATGGCAGAAGATGGAGGAACATGCTTTCTAATTCTGGGCCCTGAGTTATTGGGTGAGCAACGAATAGCAGAGGAGATGTGCTGTGGAGCTGATATCAGTGTGTGCACCTAGATAACAAAGCTTTAAGCATCAACCACCTCGAGTAACTATACCGAGATAGTTCCCTACACTGTGGTTCTCCCCACGAACCGTCCTGCCTGATAAATACATCCTCATGTTCATATGCAAAATTGTACTGAGGAAACCTACAAAACCACAAAGGAGTCGTGTATTTTGGCATAACCTAAAATGCAGAGATGTATTCTGATATAAATATATTTCAAGAATGTATAGTTAGAAAGATGGGTCAATTCTGTATTTGATTATTATGTCTGGCACATGATAAGTGCTCTGAAAACAATAGCTGATAAATTAGCTGAGTTGCAGTACTATTTAGAAATAGTGATTCTGATCTGTACTGCCACATATGATAATGCAGGCTTACTGAGTCCAGGAATCAGCCATATCTGTGGCCAGATTTTTCTTTCTCCGTTTTTCTATAAATGAAATCGGTTTGCCTGGCTAAAGTGAAACAAATATAACAGAATTCTATTTCTATTTTAACATGGCTACTTTCTCTCTGCAATCTTTATTGTATTTCTGGAAAACCCCCATCCGTCCCTGTGGGTTGGCTTGTACATATATTGCTCCATATTTTAAGTCAAACACATTTATTTCAACACATTCCAAATCTAAGAATTATATTTAGGCACCAGACGAAAAAATGACTATATTATTTCATGACATTTCACTGAATCAAGAAGAAATATTTCAAATTGATGTTCTGTGGTTCTCAGAGATAGTCCATGAAAAAATATAAGATCCTCTTCACCTAAGCTCCTGCTCAAATGGTCATATTATTGGATGAAATTACAGAGTACCTGTGCTTTCAAACTCAGCCATCTTTCCTTTGACCTCTGTCTGCTTTCACTCTTTCTAACAATGTGTATAAACACATACAGTCTCATACATATGCATGCATAAAACACCTATCAGAATAAAATCTGTTGCTTTTCTACAAAATTCAAGAAAGCAGACATTTTGGAAAACTTTGGAAAAACCTAAAACTGAGCACTCTATAAATGTATTGATACATAAGAATGAAATTAGAAAAAAAGAATAGATATTAGTATGTTTCTTTGCACCATATACAGATCTTATCACTATTTTCACATCTGTAAACTGTAAGTTCATGACAGTCTATCATAAGACAACAGTAGCATGAATTATGTTATAAAAATAGTTTGAAACACTTTGACTAGCTGTTTCTGCATATAAAACAAAGCAAGCCTGTAGATGACTAAATGATACATTGCAAAAGAAATAAAGTCCATATGTACTTTTTAAACATGAGCAAGGAAAAGGAAAAATAAAATATATAGAGCTCTGGTAGGTGGTGGTAGCCACACACACACACACACACACACCCATACACACCCCTTAGGTTCTTAGGAAAAAATTCCAAAATCGAAACATAAAGAAAACCCTTTATGTTGTTTATATTAACATATCTAATAATTATTTTTATTAAGTTGCTTAGTTCTCTTCAAATAATGTAGTTACAATCTCTGTGCTTTACTCAAATTCCAAAAACGACCTATGTAAATTAATTACATGGCCTAAGAGTAGGCTGTGAAGACCTGAACAATGAGTGTCAAGAGTTTTTGAGTTTTATTTTAAGAAAAAAAGCAAATGCTTCTCCATACACATAGTTTTTCATAGATACAGTGATACTTTTTATATTAATTAACTCATGCAGTGTTTGGTTACATGCATTTTATATGCAAATTGTTCCTAAATTTAAAAAATAGTGTAACTGTTAGTAGGTTAAACACACAATTGGAAAAAATGATAAGTGAATATAGATATAGTAAGGATAATTAATTGACAGAGACAGGAGCAGGTTAATATAATAGTATCAATTAGAGTCATAATCTCTGTCTGTGCTCAGAAAGAAGTTGACAGGCTAACTTCATGAAAAGAACAAGAATTAACTGGAATTGGCAAGAAGTTTAGAGAGTGGAGAAAAAGCACTCAGACAAGGGAAACAACATACCTAAAAATCAGAATAAAGAAATAATATGAAAAACCTCCTACTACATAATAGTAATAGTTCTCTAAAAATAACTACTAAACAGAATACATGACAGAGAATCACTGGAGATGAAATTAGAAAATCTGACCAAGCCCAGGTCGTAGATGACCTTTTGTTGGTACTAAGAGTTTTATTTTAATCAACACAGGACCTTAAACTAATTTGCCAAATCTGGTATGGTGTAGCATTATGGGTTGGTTTCTGTTTTGAGAAACCAATGAGGTAAAACATAAGAGTATTTGAATTACTCTTATGTTTTAGGGTTTTAGACTTCATTGCTAAAATTTCTATCTATGATTGTCCAAGTTTTCCAGGTAAACTTGAGATAAAAAGGCAATATGCCCAAATAAAACAAAAAGCTTGGACTTTAAATAATTAAACTCAACATAAGTGAATTTAGTTACTAGTAATCAGCTTTTCAAAATTACAATTGCTTGCAACATCTCAAAGAAAATAATAATATAGTTTTAACAATAAGAGGAGTGGATATCAGATAGATGGTTGTATTTAAATTGGCCACAAGGGCTGGCCAGATAGCTCAGTGGATTAGAGCACCTGCTTAGGTAGACTCAGGGGCTGGGGATTTGCCTGCTGTGTCAGCCTCAGCCCCCAGGACACGCTGAGCCAGTGACTGAGTCTGGGAATGTTGGCATGAGTCTGTGATCCCAACACTTGGGAGGCTGAAAAACAGGAAGGATCGCTACAAGTCTGATCTGTGTAGTGAGACCCTGAAGACCCTATACTAAATATATAAAAGTAAATAAATAAATACAAATTTATATTGTTTATTAATTATGTCTTCCACTTATTATTTTTTTAGAATAGTAGAATGGAAGCTGGGATGGATAACAATGAATACCAGAAATAATCCTTCCTCTTTTCTCCTCATCTTCCAGTTACTCACTCACACACTGGAAATAAGGGGCTTCGAAACTCTGTCTCAAAAGAAAAAATATGACACAATAAGTGGCCAGGAAGCAGCTGAGTGTAAAAGCCCTGGGTTCAATTGCCAGTACTGTATAGACAGTAGGAGGAAGAGAAGAAGGGGGTGGGGAGGAAGAGAGAGCGAGAGAAAGCGAAAGAGAGAATGAGAGTGAGAGAGTGAGATAGAGAGAGGAAGGGAGGGAGGGAAGAAGGAAGGAGAGGGGAGAGGAAAGAAGGAAGGAAGGAAGGAAGGAAGGAAGGAAGGAAAGAAGGAAAGAAGGCAGGTAGGCAGGGAGGGAGGGAGGGAGGGAGAAAGGAAAGGAGAAAAGAAGAAAGAAGGAGAAGAGGAAAGGAAGGGAGGGGAGAGGAAAAGAGAAAGGAAGGAAGGAAGGAAGGACAAATGAAAGAAAGAAACACGGAAAGAAAGAAAGAAAGATGTGAGAACTAGTAACAGAGGCTATGCCCTAGTCTAGGGAATCTGAATCCATTGTGGGAAAACGTAATGTTCCACTTTCATAGTGTAAAGAAGGTAAAAAGAACCAGAGAAAAGAAATGAGCAGTTTGGGGTAGAGGTGTATAGGCGAGTGATGGGGGCATGGATATGAGTAAAACACACACTTGACTCACCCATGTGAAAACACCAGGCCTACTGGAGGGAAGTAGAGATGATCAGGGAGAATTAAAACAACAAAATAAAATAAAAACTATATGCCTAGATGTTTGTTAATTTGGTGTTGCATTTATTTAAAAACGAGAGTGAAGCTGGGCGTGGTGGCTCACGCCTGTAATCCCAGCACTTGGGAGGCTGAGGCAGGAGGATTGGTGCAAGTTCGAGACCAGCCTGGGCTACAAAGTGAGCTCAGGACCAGCTTCAACTGCATAGCGAGACCCTGTCTCAAAAAGACAAAAAATAAAAAAATAAAATAAAAAATAAAAATAAAATAAAAAACAAATAAATAAATAAATAAAAATAAAAACGAGAGTGAGTTTTCTTCATTGTTACCATGTAATATGCTTATTATAAAATATTTGGAAAATGCAGAAAAGAATGTGTAGCATTTTAAAAATCGGGTCATCCTAATTCCACTCTGGCCCTCCCACCACCTCACAGAAGTTCCCTCAACAACTACTGTTTTAGGAAACCCAGGCTCTCCCAGAATCCTGTGCTTTACACACAAATTTGTTTGAGCCATGGACATACACAGTTCTTCCTTGGCGCCTTGCATCTCAGCCACAGTTTTGAAAACTTGGAAAACAGAGGTCAGATGCGGAAAAGATAGGCAAAGCCAATGTGAGACTTCTGAGACGGGAAAGAAAAGATTTTTAAAGCATGTATAACGCCTTCCCCAATGAGAACATAATAAAGTAACTGAAATTTTCAAAGAGTTTAGGTTTGCACCCCAAGTGACAGAAACGTGCAAACGGACTTGAGATATCTGCAAGCCCCATCACACTGATTTTTGTTGTTGCTGTTGTTTGTTTGTTTGTTTTTGTTTTTGTATTTTAGGGCAGGATCTACAGGGTCTCACTAAGTGCCAGCCTGATAGCTCAGTGGACTAAGCGCTTGCTTGGGCACAGCACAGAGGCTGGGGTTCCATTCCAGGTGTACCATGACGGCCCTGCCCGCAGGGTGTGCTGAGACTGGGCATGGTGGCATGTGCCTGTAATCCCAGTACTTTGGGCAGCTCAAAACAGGAGACCTTGTACTCTGTAGATCTTGTACCAAATACAAAAAATAAATAAATAAATAAATAAATAAATAAATAAGGTATAGGGTCTCACTACACAGATCAGACTTGTAGTGATTCTCACATTTTCAGTCTCCCAAGCACTGGAATTACAGACACACGCCAGGATGCCCAGTCTCAGTCAGCATCTCAGCACACCCTGCGGGCAGGGCCAGCATGGTACACCTGGAATGGAACCCCAGCCTCTGTGCTGTGCCAAGCAAGCGCTTAGTCCACTGAGCTACCTGGCCGGCCCTCGCTGATCTTCTTAACGGGACTACTCTTCTGCTCCTTCAGATCTCAGACTCACTAGCCTCCCACATCCTTAACATAACTTGTTTCCTCTAAGCTTGGACCTTTGCATAGACTATTTTCTAATTTCTGGAAGTCATCCAACCTATCCATTCATGCTTGGCTTACAGAGAAATCTCTAATGTGATTTGTAAACACCTGAAAAGTATTGTAGAAAAGAAAGGCACCTCTACCATCAAGGGCAGAGGCTTCTCGGAGCATTTCTTTAGCTTTCCCTGTATTCTGGCTTGCATAAGTCTTGGATGCTTGCCCTCTGAAAAGTAGGATGGAGAATAGCAGCTCTGGGTTCTCCTCAGTAATGCCAGTATCTCGTGCCTCTCTTACGACAGCTCCCAGTGTCTCCAGCAATCATCAGTTGGTCTCTGAAAGGGACGGGGGCTTTGCCCCTAGTTTTAAAGCACTGGTTTACTTGGTAGCAATGGTAAAATTTATAACTTTAGGTTTATTTCAGTAATTATTAAATATAAAATAGTCTTTCAACTCCAGAACATTGCTGTCCCATGAATATATAATACCTTCTCCCTTGCTATAGCTTTCTCAGCTTCTTAGACAACAAGAGTTCACAGCCAGCATTATACCTTGTGTCTAGATGTCCTGTCCAAATCTCAGATGGTTATAGGAGGGGCCTTTTCAGAGGTCACCGACTCCGAAGTTTTGTGACTGATTCTTGGTGCAGTGCTAGGAGTAAGGGTGTGCGATTTCTGAATCAGTTCACTCATTATTGGTTTGGTACTGCCCTAAAGCTGGGAACCTTGACACACTGCAAGTGACAGAAGGAGGCCTGCCATCTCCCTCCCTGGCTTGCTATCTTCTGTTTGCTATGAATCAGTTCTCTTCTGTGATCCTTTGGTGCCGTGGCTCCCTGCCCCCTGGAGCCAGCTGACTCCAGACTGTGACCCTTCTAAACAGAGCTAACCTTTCTTCCTTTGACTTTGGGCTCAAGGTCTTGATGTCAGCAACACTAGCAAAGTAACTAAGACAGCAGATTCATAAGTACTCTCTTATTAAGTAATCAGTCTAATGAACAAGCAATTCTTTCTCCTGACATCTGAGTTAAATATTTAGAGTTACTTCATTAACTCTATGTAGCTTTCTGCATACTTTTCTAGTACTTTAATACTTTAATTGCCTGGTTTGTGTGTCTGTCCCCTTCTCTGTCATCATCTGGACCATTTTGTAGGCACAGAAGTCACTGGGCTCTTCTTCACAGTCTCGCTGTCTAGCCTAGTGCTTAGCAGATAGATGGATATCTACTGAGACAGCGGAGGAATAACAACACCAATGATGACCAAGCATGCAACATGTGACAGGTGACAGGCTTGTTCCATTGGCCTCTGCACTTGTCATTTCATCTGCACATGAGACTTGGGATCAAATGACATCATCTCAATTTTCCCTGAATATGAGGGGGAAATTAAGGATAAATTACATGCTCCAGGTCCAGTTGAGTCTAGTTCGAGTCTGCAGGTCCGGAGCCTGACTCCAACAACCCAATACAGCATGCTAACTGTAATAACAGGCGTTCTCTAAAGGAACATTGAATTTTCCCTGTCATAATAATGAAAATTCCCATAATGTATTGCTATAATTCTCTTTAGATGGAGTGTCTATCTGTCCAAATCTTTTGCTCTGCTTTAAATGCCTAGCGGTGGCTCTCAGTCTGCATCTGTGTCAAATGAACCCAAGGATAAATACATTTCGATACTTTTTCCCTTTAGAAAGTAATGCTAATAGCACCTCACTAATACATCTAGGGGTTATCTAAATCCCTGGTCTCTGACACTCCAACAGATTTGTACACTTTAATATTTGTTTACCATTTATGCATGTAAAATTTATATATGTAACATTGTTTAGCTTTTCAAAGCTGTGGTGATGTTATTTTCGACATACAATATGAGCAATTAATCATATCCTTTCAACTGAACAATACTCCACACTAGTGATATAATTTGTATTTAGTAAATATTAAAGATTAGCTAAATTTGCATTCAAATAATTTGACCAAAATGAACTTAAAGTATCCCTGCTTAAGACCAGAATTAATATGAAAAACCTGTTGTACTACATGCTAGACACAAGGCTCAATTTCATTCAGATCATTAAAACAAATCTAGAAAATCCCAAATAGATCGGGAGCCAAATCTGAAGCTCAATTCCAAATAGGTTGGAATCCGAATCCATTCTTGCCAAAGCATACTACTTTAAGACGTGGGAGAAAGTGTAAGGTGGGAAATGAGAACATCTGGAGCTCCCCTACTCCCAGTTCCCTCTGAACGGGTTTGGCAGAGGTAAGGGTGGGGTGGCATTCCATCCTGCACAGTGCCATTGAAGGCAAAGCTCCCCCTGGAGCCCCTACAGTAGCCTTGGCAACAATCATGGGGAGCTGATGTGCTTGTTCTTGTCACTCTAAATTCAAGCAGAATGCTTTTCTTTTGTTGGCTCTTATCTTCTTTGGGATAGAAACGTATTTATTAATTAATTTACTTTTTTGTGAGACCAGGGTTCGAACTCATGAACCTGGACTTGTCAAACAGGCACTTGTGCCACAGAGCTATATCCCAAGCCCCTGGGATAGAAATTTAGAGGGAACATGTTGACAAGCAAAGCTGAAGCTTGGACATCCATAAAAATAAGCATCATTGGATGACCCACTTAAGATCTTCCATCCTTTAAACTTGTCTGAATGCTACATGAGAACACACACACACAGACATAGCTGAAATAAGCAGTTGAGATATTGCTTTCCCAAAGTGTGTATTTTCTGAAATTTACATGTATGCACATCATATTTATTTGCATAAGGTTATATATATATATATATATATATATATATATATATATACATATATTTAGGTAAATTAAATTCAACATGATATTGCCTTCAATACTATCTAGACTTCAAAAGTAAAACATTTTGTATCTATTCAAATGTATTTGCATATTGTTTTGGTTTTCATTTTGTATTTGAGACAGAGTTCAGAGTGGCCTTGAAGTCACTATATAGCCCATGACACTTACAGTGATCCTCCCGCCTCAGCCTCCCAAGTGCTAGGATTATAGGCATGAAACACCATGCCCAGCTTCAGATGCGTTTGAATAGTACAACAATGGGATTTTATTGATATACAGAAATACAGTAATTTAGTCATTCTATGTTTTTAACAGAAAAAGTAGAGAAGGGTAAAATGAGAGTGCGTACACTCCTCAAATCTTATGTGTAACGTATGCCTAATATGTGTTTACTTTTAGATTATATTTTGAGTAACTTGTTATGAACATTAACTTGTATTCAGAGTGGTGGGAAGCAAAGTGGGAGAAATGTATGGTAGTAAAAGTGCTCTCAAAATTAATTTTAGAACTTAAAAATAGCCAATGAAGTTCTAACAGTGGATTTAGTCATAAATATATAGTTATAGGTACATAAATAAGCCTTGGTCATAAGAGTAATTCCATGTACACAGCTTACAGTGCAGCTACACCTTGAGTCAGGTACTTCCAATATATTTTGTTATGAAAATAATTAAAAATAGAAGCTTCACAGAATGTGAATCCTGGAGAAGTCGTCAGGGGTGATTTGGTTCAAGCTGTCACTTTAGAAATGAAGAGACTGAGGTTCAGACAGTCTACGTGACTCATCTGAAACTAAATACAGACCCATGTGCAGACTCTGGTTCTAGTAAGTGAGAGCCTGGTTGGCACTTCTTTAAACAGCATTATTTACAGCATGCGTTCCACTAAAAGTGATGTCCTTCCGCTGCCTGGCAACTTGGCTTTTCGAGTCCTATGGTTTCACCAACAGGAACCCCTGGTTGTAGATTTTCTTTGTTCCCGCGCCTGTTTCTCAGAGGCTTGTCCCAGTGCTGTCCCTGCCTAACGATGTCTTCTTTGGTCATCCCAGCTGGAAGCGCTCTTTACCTCCTCTGATCCGCTAGAGCAATTATCACACTGTGCCTTGTAATTCAATGTGGCTTCGCGGAAGGGAACGGAGGGGCTCTGGAGTTAGGCAAGGGGCAATCCAAATTCTGTTTCTGCTCCTTACTAAAAGCAAATAAAGTGTGGGAACGTCAGTAAGTCTGCCTGAGCCACGGTTTGGGGTGATTCCTGGCCTCTTGACAAGCCCAGCTTTACCCTCCCTGCACTATGGAAACCAAGCATAGACCCTGGATAAGCAAGTTTCTAAAATGTCACTCACGTAGCAAATATTTACTGCCTTCAACGTACTAACCCCTCAACTTGACTTTTCTAAACTTTAAATTCACCTAGTAACTTCTACAGTTGTATCTCTTAACTCTGCGAAAGGCATTTGTATCTTAGGAACAGGGACTATCAATATTACAATACTGTGAAGCACCTTTTGTTCTGTAAGACAACTGCAGGTAGATGAAAAGTAGCTGAGAGACTGAACGAAGCAATGGATGAAAAATGAAGTTAGTTATTATCCTTATTGGGGACTTGACTGGCAAGGTGTCAGAAAAAGGACTGTGAACTATTTAACAGGTGAGTAGGTTCTCCACACAAGAATGAGTTATTTTTATTGCTGATATTAATCCATCTAAAATGCAAAGTAGATTGGCCCTTCAGAGGGAATGAATCTGTTTCTTTTAATTGTCATGTTTTACTACAGGAGACTAAGATTTTACCAAACATTTTACATCAATTGAATAACAATATAAATATAAATATACTTTAAAATCCCTACTTATTAGTGCTCATTAATGGGAGAAAACATGGTTTTACCATTAAACACATTTATCATTTCCCCTTCTTTTCTTTCTTTGAGCAAAAATAAATACTTCAGTAGCCAAAGCCACTGAAGGATGATGGCTCAGCTATACGTGTCTGCCACAGCGTGGCACACTGCTTTGGCACTCGAGCCCTCCAACTGTAAAGCCACTTGGGTAACCCAAGCAGGTTCATTTTTATGATGGGTTTCCTTCTCTAAAAGGGTTAATGCTCCAAATAGCCTTTGTTTTGTGATAAGGGTAACAGGAAGACCCTCAGAACTGATTTACCATAGCTCCCTTTTTTTCTTTCTTTTCCTTTCCTGGTGTTTTTTAAGTGCTGCAATCCACATTGGATTAAAAATTAATAATAATAATAATAATAATAATAATAATAATAATAATGATAATAATAAGACATCTGAGGTCGAGAGCTGTGGAGGTTCAGAGCAGGAGGGAGAGGGCTATTTGGAATCTTGTGACAGTGAGGTTTCGTTCACTGAGGCGCTCTCTGTGGGTTTCTGGCATTGTCCATGTTTTGTCTGCTTGCAAGCGAGCAGCTGATGGACGGGGAAAATGTTCATTGATTTGCAGTGGCTCTGCTGCAGCCAACCAGCACTGGAGTGAGGAGGCACCACCGTGAATCTCTCAACTATGCATATTTATATGCAGCTGCTGTACTTCTAAACCTCTAGTGAATACAAAGTACTTGTGTGGCCACCAGTTCACACAATGCCGTCCTGCCGCATGCTCTGATTTAACTACTGTATGGAAGAATAGACTTGGGGGGGGCTTGGTGGGATAGAGAAAGGAGAGGTAAGCACAGAGGGGAGAAAGGCCCCCGCACAATTCCTTTTTCTTAGGTGGTGAAGACAATGAAATGAATGTGGGAACGAGCAGGGAACATTCTAAAATGCTTTCTATGCTTGAATCTCAAGTTCCAAAATTGATTAATGGGAATGCAGTCCTTTTAAACATGGTGTTTTTCAGCGAGCAAAGCTTTGGAACTACACGATAATGATGTGGTTAAAATATGCTGGCACCATTGAAATCATCATAGCATGGAGCTGTGGGTATGAGAAAGTCCCTCCCCTGGGCAAACTGCAGCTTCTGTAGAGAGAAATAGAGGAGATGTTACACTGGGGAGTGGGCAGGGGGTGAGGGTACAGAGAAATAAAGAATCGTTAATAGCACTGGAAAGAAAAAATAAAGGAAGGTGCCGAATATGAGATTGTTAAAAGAAAATGGGATGAAAAAGCCATCATTTCAGAACGGAAATGGGGCAGGAGGGAGACTTGGGAAGCATAGAAGCTATAGTGTGAGGCCTGAGAACAGAAAGCTCAGGAAAAATAAAGTTTGTGCACAGGAACATGAAATTATGGATGTAAGAGAAACAAAGAGACATGATTGTCAAAGTGGGAACCTCTCTTGTAAAGAACATAGTCTTCACTTGAGATACGCAGATACATATTTAGAACTATAGATTCTCCCTGTAGGTAATAAAAATAACCCAATTGTATTACTTTGGAAAGTTGGTAAGCACCATAAATTTGTAAATTTGCAGAGTTTTACACTTGATTGGTGGAATTTGGTTCCCTAATATTAAATAAACTGTATTTTAAAAAATAAAGACAGACATGAGAGGAAATGTTGGGTATTTGAAAATCGTATAGAATGAACAGCCACTATGAATTTATTCTCATTCATAGATTCCTAAAGTCCAAACTCAGGTAAGGGCTATTAATATCAATACTTGTCTCAGGATATCTGAGAAAAGTCCATTTTATTATAAAATTAGGGCTCAGCTCCAACTTGAGCTGTGTCAACGAAATACTGAATGAAAAGTCAAACTGTATCTGGGTACGGCTTGCTGTCATCGTAAGAAATAAGCTTTATACTTTGACACATGGAGTTCAAACTCTAAATCAGACCAAATGACAGCTGCTCTTCAGGTTAGAAGGTAAGATGGTCTTTTGTGAAATAATTCATACTGAGGTTTTTAGGTAGAATGTCAAGGTGTATCTCTCAAGGCTTTAGGGAAAGTGTATTAAATTCTGAAAATTATAATGCCAAAGTACATTCATGTTAGAATTATATTCTAGTCATTCTATCTCATTAAGCGTATCCAAATTTTAAAAACAATTTATAAACCTCAAAATTGATTAGAATTTCTTCTGGTACAAATATCACTTTATGCTATAGTAATGTTAGACCCTGGGCTAGCAATGTACTCCACCCAGTGGTGTGTCAGTGTAAAAATGCCTCGTAACAGCTAAATGTGGCCATTCATTTCTTCTATTTTTCAGTCTTGGAGTTATAAAAAGGCAGAAAAATCCATGAAATGCAATGTATACTGTTCATCATATGGAATACATACTCTGTTTTTTAAAAAGATCATGTCTTTCCACTTTAAAAAATATAATCTTTGATACAATTTGTGTAAGGCTTGATGCAACTTTCATGATAGACTTACCAACCTTCACATACTTGTTGCTAAAAGTGAGCTTCTGAGGTCATATAAAACACATTGACCTGCTGTCTTTGCAACTAATAACTGACCAAGGACATTTTGGTAATACTCCTACAAAGAATTTGGTTTACTCCTACAAAGAATGCAAAACTTGGTGTTAAGAAAGTAGAGAGACAACCCAAACCACCAAGGACTAGAGCACTTGGTGCATGGTACCTGGTTGATAGATAGATGCAGAACATTTTTCCAAGCTTTTCATAATATGTAAAATCCTGCTTGTTTATGTTCTTATCACGGATGGCAGAAAACATAATGGAATTCCTTTCTAATTGACCATTAGCATAATAATGACTATAAGGATACTAACTTAGGTAGCCATGTTCTGAGATGAGGTTGGACAGAATCACACTGAAAAAAAAAAAAAAATCACAGGAAAACTGAGAAAAATTATAAAATAAATGAGGGTTTGGGTGCCTAAAGAGGGATTAAAAATTTCCCTTCTTAAACATGGAGGTCACCTAATATTTCCTTTTATCAGATGAAAAACACACAGAAAAAACTTCTCCTAGCTAGGTGAGAAGAGGTTAAAGAAAAAAGATAATATTGATATGATGAAAACTTATGTTGGAGTCATTCCAATTATAACCTTCTGTTGTTGTGCTAGATTTGCCATTAAAAAGTAATATGGCATTAGGTAAGTTATAGTATTTCTGGATCCAGAACTTATGTGTGAAAACATGTACCACTAAAACTAATTTAATTTAATTCCATCTCCAAGGAAGGAGTAATTGCTCCCAGTTTTGATTTAAAACAAAGTACACTTATTTTGAGAAGCTGATAAAGTCCAGGAATACCCTTCTTATAAAAACATTTATATCCCTAGAGCCTATAGTAATTTGGATATAATGTTAGAATTTGTGAGTCCCAGGAGACCTATTTATAGTTTTGAGGGAGAACACAAACTCCATAGAAAGTGCCCTGGGATAATCATAGATTTGTATATTTCAACCACTAGATTAAATCATTTATTTGGGGCCTCAAATTTCAAACCAGGTAAATGACACAGATGATGTCCAATACATTTCGGCTGTACAATTATTTTCTTAAAGTTTTTAGTGATGAACTTTAACACTATAAACTGTTGTGAGTATCCAGTTAAAAAGTATAAGTAGAAAGCAAAAGCCATGATTATATACACCTAATTTGATGGATCAGATGTTCCTGAAGTTCACTTGGACAAGAAGAAAGCACTGGAGAGCTAGACATGAATGTGGAAATACAGGGCAACTGGTACCTTTGCTGAATGTTACATTTTCATCTCTCTAGTTCGGTTTAGTTGTATCTGATTCAAAATTGTATATTAGAGTCGGGCGTGGTGGCTCACGCCTGTAATCCCAGCACTCGGGAGGCTGAGGCAGGAGGATTGGTGCGAGTTCGAGACCAGCCTGGGCTACAAAAGTGAGCTCAAGGCCAGCCTCAACTGCATAGCAAGACCCTGTCTCAAAAAAAAAAAAAAAAAAAAAAAAA